>PVJN01007663.1:0-68740 GCA_004026805.1 Lasiurus borealis
TCTATTTAAACTCGAGGAAACAAGGATAAAAATGCCTAACAGAGTAATGTTTTAAACATTGCCTCTGTGTTCTTCTTTGGTGTCAGCAAAGGTAACAAAGGTAACAATTTGGGCGCTGTGTCTTAGAACAGCAGTGTAGGCATTCTCTTGCATTACAAATCTCAGGCCTGACATTTCTGTTTTGGCCCAGCGTTAATGATGTTCCATGCTGACCCTACTGTGGGAAGACAGAGCTGGAGAGCACAGCTTTGATAGCAGTGTTTACATGAATGTTTGATAAGCATCTGTCAGCTCCTAGCACTCTACAAGCCTGGGAACACAAAAGAAGCCAGGGAACCCTGGAGGTTTACCACCTGAAAGCATAATCTGGTGTGTTTGCTGAATTTCAAATCAACCCTGAGATTGTTCTTGGATTGTAATTTATGTATTATTTACTCAAAAAAAAAAATAGAAGAAAGGATAACAGACAATTACTTCTTCTAAAAAGGGTTTTGGCAATTGGGCACAATTACTTTAATGTGTTCTTATCTTGCTACATTTTGTTTGGTCCCACTGGACACAAAATATCATGCAGATTGAAGTGTATTTGAAGGCGTTAAGGGAATTTTAAGAATATTGACCGTGTTCCTTTGCCCCTTCTCCAAATCATGATGGCGAAAGAAAAGAGTGCTTAGAGAAGGCTTTGTATGTGTACAAAGCAACCTATATTTTGTGTTTCTTAATGTGGACAATATAGAAAAATGTGCATATTAATTGGCTTTAATTGTTTTTTGAGACCTCACACCTTGATTTCAGCAATGCTTTTTGTGCTCTTTGTGCAATAATTCATGACTCCTGATATAGGATTGTAGTTAAAAGTTTGTTTTTTATTGTTCAGAGATATAAAAACTTAAAAATTTTGTGGAACCAGAAACATCAATATCATCTCTTAAAATAATGTCCCAGCAAATGTAGTGGTATTTCCACCACAGAAGAATACATGAAATAGCTTACTGGTGTCTAGTATTCTATAAAGAACAAATGAGATTAGAATTTATTATTGCAGTGGGCTGTATATTATATTGCCCACATAAAATCATGTACATAAACATGCTTTCATTGATGTGAACTCCCTCAAAAATAAAACACAGGGAAATACCAAAAAGAGAGGATAATAAATCTTACTACTTTCAGGTGCCTCTCCTTTTTCCTGCTGCTGAGTTGTGCTGAATTGACTGAGTTGTGTGATATCTCTCAGCTTATTACATTTAAAAAAAAAATTTCTAGATCAAGTTATTCTTGAAGCTGGCACTATCCCCTAGTTTTCTAACTTACATGAGCCAAAACAGTCTTTAACATACAACAAGAACATTCAAGCTAGATTGAGACTATATTAATTTTCAATACTTATGAATAATATATCATTTTCTATTACAACAAAATATTAGATATTCAATTTAATTTATCTTTTTTTTTCTAATAGGAAGAGGGAACATCCTTTCCCTCTTTCTGTTATGGTTTAGATTTAGTTATAGATATGTGTTAAAACTGGTTATTTATATTCTTTAATATTTTTAATATTGTATATATCTTTGTAAAGGATTAAACTAGCATTTCCCTTCTGTATTGACTTTTCTGAGTGGGTCTCTCTAAGACAGGGGATATGCTTACTATGATATCACACACATACACATATTCTGGTATACAGGAGACCTAACAGAAAATTCATTCCAAATAATAAATTGGAGTTCTGTTCCTATAAATTACTCCTATGAACAAGATTTATGGCTTTTTTCCATTGGATGTTACCTTCATATTAGATCAATAGGACAACATTAGAATGGCGTGTTAAATACTGTGGAAAACTGATGATGCAAATAACAGGAAGAATTATAATAATTTATGATTGATGTTATTAATTAGAGAAATAACAGAGGAAATATTTATAAAACACCTTGAAAATGTATATGTGTGTTACAAATTGATAAATATTTAGATTTGGCAAAGGATGAATGACTAGCTTTCTTAGATTGAGTAGAGATGAAAATAAATCACTGCCGTCAAAAAACTTATTTGGAGAAAGAAAACTAAAAAACATGAGTACACTTAAAATATTTAAATGCTACATTGAATAGAGTTGACTAGAAGAGAAAATGGAATTTATAGGAATAATACATAGAAGAGGCTAAAAATAAATAGGAGATAAATAGGTTTAAAATTAAATTTAGATAAGCAAAGATGAGATGCAGGAGTGACTGAATACAACAGTTGAGGATAGGGCATAGGATCAGAAGGAACATGGCATATAGAGATTGAGAAGTCAGTTCTCACTGAATTTGCTGCTATATGATCTAACCAGGGAATAAACAAACAAACCTCACCTTTTTCTTTACTTGATAATTTGACTAAATTAATGCTGTACCATATATCACTTTCTAAAATGTCACATAAGAGTTCTAAAGGGGTTGCTTTAAAGAATGCAGTAGCCAATCCGCAAATATCCCGTCAAAGCAAAGAGTTTGGAAGTCTATAGTGACATGGCATAGTAACACAACAGAGTTAATAGGAGAAGTAGGAAGCATAAGAAAGGTTTGATAGAAAATCAAGGGTGACATCAAAGCAGGATTATAGGCAGGATAAAAATTTAGGTCATACTTTAAGTATAATAGAAAGGCATTGGAGAGTATTAAGGAAGACACTACAATCTTATTTACATTCTAAGGAAGTTACTCTATATATTACATAAAGCATTGATCAAAGAGTGAAAGTGTGGAAATGGGGTCAGACTGAAGGCCAGTGCTTTCATCCTGGAAAAAGAGTCCTAACAGCATGTAATAAAAATAGTGGATAAATTGGTGGTGGATGTTTATAGGCAAATAAACAGAGTTCAATGATTGGATGAAAGGTGAAAAGAATAAATAATGAGAATAACCTATAGGATTTTAGTTTAGTAACTGGGTGACTGTTGGGTGTTAATATTTACTGAAAAGGATGAGATATAATACTATAGTAAACTAGAGGCCTAGTGCATAAAAATTGTGCATGGAGGGGGAATTTCCTCAGCCCAGCCTGCACCCACTCCAATTGGGGACCTCTTGGGGGACCTCTCTCACAATCTGGGACTAGTGGCTTCCCGCCTGCCTGATTGCCCCTAACTCCTCTGCCTACCTGCCTGATTGACCCTAATTCCTCTGCCTGTCAGCCTGATCTCACCCCCAACTGTCTCTGCATGCTTGATTATCCCTAAATGCCTCTGACTACCTTCCTGCCTGCCTGATCAGCTCTAATTATCCACCCTTGATGGCCTGATCTCACCCCCAACTGCCTTACTCTGCTATCCTGATCTTAACCCCCAATGGCCCTCCCCAGCCAGCCTGATCTTGCCCTTAATTGCTCTTTCCTGCTGGCCTGATAGCCCCTAATTGTCTCTGTCTACCTGATCACCCCTAACTGCTCTCTGCTGCCGGCCTGATCTTGCCCCAACTGCCCTCCTCTGCTGGCCAATTTGTTCCTATTGATCAGTTTCTATGCCAGTCAGCGTCAAAAGCTCCACCTCCTAGACCATTTACTCCTCACAGTTGACCCAAATTTGGTTCTGATTGGTGTTTCTATGCCAGTCAGCATCTCTGGGCCTATCAACAGAGCCTGATCAGAAAGGTAGGGCTGATCAGCAGCCCCGGGGGAGGCTTGGAGAGAAATGGAGGCACAGCTGTTCACCAGGTTGGGAGAGAAAAAGGGGCAAGTTCTGATCAATGGCTGTCACAGAGGCTATGGATCAGACCCTGCCTCTCTCTCTGCAGGCCTCTCTCCGAGCATGATCTACAGACTCCTAGGCAGTCAGTGCTGGGTCAGGGTGCCAGCAGCTGCCCCAGTGCACTGGCTTACAGACCGGTTGAGCCTTCAGTCATAAGGGTTATTACAAACCTGGCTCTGTATTATATAGATAACTTTAAACAATTCTATATCTTTTAAGATATCTTATTTATTTTTTAATACATTTTATTTATTTATTTATTTATTTTTACAGAGAGGAAGGGAGAGGGACAGAGTCAGAAACATCAATGAGAGAGAAACATCGACCAGCAGCCCCCTACATACCCCCTACTGGGGATGTGTCCACAACCAAGGTACATGCCCTTCACCAGAATCAACCTGGGACCTCTAAGTCCGCAGGCCGACATTCTATCCACTGAGCCAAATTGGTTTTGGTGACTTTTTAAGAGATTTTAAAACAAACATACACATGCAAGTGTTACTGGAAATGATACACACACTATTGAAAGAAGAGTATACAGATTCAGAAAAATCTTTGAAGGGAGTTTTTACAGCAAAGGCATTGGGGAATATGGATGGGGATCAAAATGTGGGTAGAAGTAGGAATTCTGTGGAAGAGTGGCTCTCAGAGAAAAATCTTAGTAAGAAGATCCAGAAAGTTAATAATTTCTTCCCTTTCATTTACTCAGATGATTAATGATTTATCTGAAGTCATTCAGCAAAATTAACCTTTGGAAAGTCATTCCTCTTCAGCTAACCCTTTTCTTAATTTTATGAGAGTAAAGAGAAGGTAGACTTTATCAAATACTAAACAGATATAGTTTCTGAACTAAATGTTAAAAATTAAATCTTTTCTTATGTGTTAGTTGAAAGAAATCACATATCTTAAGCAAGATTGTGAAAAATTTAGAATTAGTAGCTGAAATGTACTCTCTGATATTAAATTGGGAATTTTTAGAGATGATTTCTGAAGGCAGTTAATGCAATATATATATGACAGCATTGCAGTGGACTTTAAAAAAAAGTTCTAAAATACTGAAATTGTTGCTAGAAAGCAAAGTGTACACATTTGTAACATGGTTATATATGATTACATCTTTATATTACAAATTACCTTTCATGTAACTTAACTGAGACAAGATGGGTCTGAATTATAAAAGCCTACAAAAATACTTTTTAAGGTGAAGTTATAATGTGCACAGAATTATGATATTACTTTATTTTTCATATAATTATTCAATGAAATTTTATACTATATGCCAAACTATATTTAATAAGTTTAAAATTATAATTTTCAGTTAGTACATAGCACTATTGCCTTTTAGAATGCATTTAAATTATTTTCAAGTGCATGACAAAAAGTTTTCATATAAAAGATGAATATTTACTCCCAAATAAATACATAGATCAAGAATAGCTTATTTATTATAAAAGTAGGTAAATATTATTTCCCCAGTGTTCTCTGAATTAAACCCAATTTCAAGTCACTATAATTTGTATTCACCAAGTATTATGCATAATTTTAAAAGCACATAAGGATACAGAGCTTTTTTATTGAACCTTTTTATTCAAATATAGTACAGCTTAAATGTAAATCAGTTTTTAAATTGGCATTAAAATAAAATGTTAACTTAAAATTAGAAACAATGTAGACCTTTTATTTGACATATTTCTTTAATACTTTTTAATTAGCTAAAAATATCTTTATTTTCACACCCAAGGGTAATAATTTATGTGTATGGTAAGTATGTATATTTCTAATATCAGTTCAACATTTTTTATATTAGCTCATTAGAATGCATACAGGAAAACCCAAGAGGAAATTTTAAATAGTCTATATTACTTTTCCTGGAAGAATAAAGAGTAAAATGCTAATTGATATTTGTTCTGTTGTTCTATAAGCTGTGAAATAAATTATGCATGCTTTGCTATACAATTAGCTTAGAGTAAAAAAATCCAGGAAGAAGTATGCTCTAATACCTATAGGTAGACTAACTTTTTTTATATAGACATATACAGGGTGGGGAAAAATTATATTTACAGTTGTTCATCTGAAAAATAATACAATAATTAATAAGTAATAGTACAAGAATAAACTCTGTGTTTTGTGTATTCATAACTGTAAACCTACTTTTGCCCACTCCTGCATATATAATACTAGTATGTGTAGGCATGTGTTTGTCAAGATGTATAGATATTCATGCTACTCTTCATAAGAGTCTTGAACAACGTCCTTCTCCTGGTATCTATTATTTCTATTAGAAATTTTCACTTATGAAAAATCAAGCCATTTTAGAGTATCATTTATAACACAACCTCAAACTGCTCAAAAGCAAAAGCAGTGCAGAAATGCATTAAACAAAACCCAGTTAGGTGGCCTTTATAGTGCCAATATCTAGAAACTTCTTGCATCATCATTCTATTCTTTAAAACTATACTTACTTTTAAAAAGTATTAACTCAAGAACTCCTCAGGAATCCTGATGGAAAGCTGACATAACTTGAATGGCTTCAATATACTACGACATTTTTCTGACAAACACTGACACTACCTCCATTATCCAGATGAAGCCCAGCCTTCTCTGCAAGACAAGTAAGGTTCTGAGGAAGTGCTCTTTAACAACATCTCTGACTCAGTTCCTCACTACCGTGTAACCGCTCATACCAGAGTAACACCTGCCATTGAAGACAACCTCGTATTTCTATCTTGGCTCATACTATTAACTCCACATAAAATGTTCAGCTGAGAATATTTTTCCATTAATTGTTTCAGAGAGGAAGGGAGGGAAGAAAAGGGAGGAAGGGAGAGAGAGAGAGAGAGAGAGAAAGAGAGAGAGAGAGAGAGAGAGAGAGAGAGAGAGAGAGAGAGAGAGAGAAAGAGATAAATATTGATTGGTTGTCTCCTGCATGTTTTCCAATCAGAGCTGGAAATAGAACCCATGACCCTTCAACCCTTCAGTCCCTGGGTCAAACCTTTAACCACTTAGCAAAACAGGCCAGGGCTGAAGTGTGTGTGTGTGTGTGTGTGTATATAATTGATTTCAGAGAGGAAAGAAGAGGGAGAGATAGAAACATCAATGATGAGAGAGAATCATTGACTGTCTGCATGCCATGCCCCACACTGGGGTCAAGCCCTCAACCCATATGCCCTGACTGGAAATAGGACTCTGACCTCCTGTTTTATAAATTGGCTAGAGGCCTGGTGCACAAAATTTATACACATGGGAGAGGGTGGGGGAGGGTGGGGGAGTGTGTCCCTTAACCCAGCCTATACCCTCTCCAATCTGGGACCCTTCGAGGGATGTCCGACTGCCTCTTTAGTTCCAATCCTAAAGGGGCAGTCAGATATCCCTCTCACAATTCAGTTCTGTTGGCTCCCAACTATTTGCCTGCCTGCTGTCTTGATTGCTCCTAACAACTTCTGACTGCCATCCTGATCACCCCCTAACCACTCTCCTGCCAGCCTGATTGATGCCTAACTGCTCCCTTGCAGGCCTGGTGACCCCTAACTGTACTCCCCTGTAGGCCTGGTCACCTAACTACTCTCCCCTGCAGTTTGGATCCCCCCAACTACTGTCCCCTGCAGGCTTGTGCTCCCCATCCTGCAACTGGCCTTCCCTCCAGGCCTAGTCACCTCCAACTTCCTTCTTCTGCTGATCTGGTCACCCCTTACTGCCCTCCCCTGCTGGCCATCTTCTGTCTACATGTGGACAACCATCTTTGACCACTTGGAGGCAGCCATCTTGTGTGTTGGAGTGATAGTCAGTTTGCATATTAATCTTTCATTAGATAAGATAGAGGCCTGGTGCACAGGTGGGGCCAGCTGGTTTGCCCCGAAGGGTGTCCCGGATCAGGGTGTGGGTTCCCTTGGGGCATGGGGCATCCTGGGCAAGGGGCCAGTGGTGGCTTGCAGGCCAGCCATGCCCCCTAATGACCCAAGTGGAGGTCCTGATATCTGGAATTTATTTATCTTCTATAATTGAAACTTTGTAGCCTTGAGTGGAACCAAGCCTCCTGCTTGTTTCTCCATAGTCACAGCCATTTTTGTTGGGATTTATTTATCTTCTATAATTGGAACTTTGTAGCAGAGGCCAAGGCAGACCTGGGCTACAGAAGCTTGGCTTCCTCCATCGCTGGGGGCAATCCAACCCTCCTGCTCTTCAGCTCTGTGGCTGCCATCATTTTTTGTTGGCATTTATTTATCATCTATCATTGAAAGTTTGTAGCCCTGAGTGGAGGCCTGGGCCCACCAGGGTATGCAGAAAGTTTGGCTTCCTCCACTGCCAGGGAAACCCAAGCCTCCTGCTTATTCTGTGGTCATAGCCATCTTGGTTGTGTTAATTTGCATATTTGCTCCTGATTGGCTGGTGGGCATGGCTTGTAGGTATGGTGGGGTGATGACTAATTTGCATATTATCATTTTATTAGGTAGGATGCTCAACCACTGACCCATGCCAGTTGGGCTGAAATTTGTTTAATAATAATAAATAAGTAAATAAATATATGTTGCTAGCATTTTATGATTCAGAATATAGTGTTATACATCTCTTTTCAGCTAAAATAGTCCATTCATTGTGTAGTTTTAGTCTTATAGAAAAGATTGAGCGAAAAGTACACAATTCTCATATACCCTTTCACCTTCCTTCCTGTTTTCTTTATTATTAATATCTTTCATTAGTGTAGTGCATCTGTTATAAGTGATAAGCCAATATTGATATACTGCTACTACTGTCCCTGGTTACATTAGATTCACTCTTTGTGTTTTACATGCTGTGTGTGTTTTTTAATATTGTTGACAGTATTACAGATGTCCCTATCCCCTTTTACTCCCCTTCACCTAGCCCCCTTCCTACTCCAAGTCTTCTGCAAAATATTGTTTGTGTCCATTGGCTATGCATATATGCAAACATGTTATTTTGTTAATCTTTTACCATCTCCCCCTCTCCCCCGCTCTCTGAGATCTGTCAGTCTGTTCCATGCCTACATTCTTCTGATCCTATTTTGTTTGTCAGTTTATTTTGTTCATTCCACATATGTGAGATGATGTTACAGAATTTACCAGGCAACCAAAAATACACAGTAGTACTTGGAGGTTCAGGAAAAACCCATTTATTTCCAGATGTTTCACATGTACTAGTACAGTGACTCAGGGGGTCATTTCTCCAAATCCTGAGTAAGCAATATGGAGGAAGCTTTCTCTTTATACCCTATGGTTTGTTTTCTATCTGTTTCCTAACTACCAGGCTTTTGTGGTGGGCTTCCACAGCCCCTCCTGAGTCAGTTCTTATAGGGAAGTTAAATTGTATATAAATGCCTGGTCTGAGAGGTGTTAGTGACCTACCCTGTAGCTAAGCTGTTACATTTATGGATCCTTTGTACATTGGGATTAATTAGGAAAACAGGTCTTGCTAGACCAGATAGTAGAGAAAGGGCAATGACTTAATTATAGGCTATCAAGAATGTACATTAAGTTACTAGCGCAGAGTCAGATTGCTAGCCCCCAAAATGTCTAATTTTTTCCCATCAATGTGATATATATATTCTGACTGGCTTATTTCACTTAGCACAATAATGCCCAGGTCTATCCATCCATGCCTTCATAAAATGAAATAGATGTTTTTCTTTAACAGCAACACAGCATTCCATTGTGTAAATGTATCAAGGATTTTTTTTATTTTATCAACTCATTACTGATGGGCACTTGGGCTGTTTCCACACCCTAGCTATTGTAAATAACAATATGTATCTAGGAGTGCATATATTCTTTCTGGTTGGTATTTTGGGGTTCTTAGAATATATTCCCAAAAGTGGGTTTGCTGGGTCAAAAGGTAGTCCCATATTTAATTTTTTGAGGAAACCCCATACTGTTTTATGCATTGGCTATACCACTTTGTATTCACACCAGCAATATGATAGGGTTCCCTTTTGTCCACATTCTTGCTAGCACTTGTTTATTGATTTATTGATGCTAGCTATTCTGACAGGTGTGAGGTGATATCTCATTGTGTTTTTAACTTGCATTTCTTTAATGATTGAGTGTCCTTGAGCATCTTTTTATATGTCTACCTATCATCTGTATACTCACTTTGGAAAAGGGTCTATTCAGGTTCTTTGAACATTTTTTAATTGAATTGTTTGTCTTCCTTTTGATGAACTTGATGAGTTGTTTACATATCATTGGCAAATATGATACCTACATATCTCCCATACAATGGGCTCCCTTTTCATTTTGTTGATGGTTTCTTTTGTGGTGCAGAAGCTTTTAATTTGTTTTATTTTCTCCTCTGTTTTTTGCCCTAGTAAATCTATCAGTGAAAATACTGCTATGTGAGATATCTGAGATTTTACTGCCTATGTTTTCTTCTAGGATTTTTATGGTTTTGGGACTTTTCTACATTTTGAGTTTATTCTTTTGTATGGTGTAAGTTGGTGGTCTAGTTTCATTTTTTTTAAATGAACTTGTTCAACTTTTCCAATGTCATTTATTAAAGAGACTATCTTTAATACATTGTATGTTCTTTCCTCTCTTGTCAAATATTAATTGGATTGGCATGGATTGATTTCTAAGGGTCTCTATTCTGTTCCATTGGTCTATATGCTTGTTCTTGTGCCAGTACCAGGCTGTTTTGATTGCAATGAAAGATAATTTTATGTATTTACGGAATAATTTTATTGCCCTAAATACCCTCTGTTTATCCCTCCCTCTTCATGAAATCTTGCAACCAGTGATGATCTCATTCTCTCTATAGTGTTAGACCTTTTCCAGACTGTCATATATTTGTAATCATGAAATACGTTGCCTTTTCTGATTGGATTTTTTCATTTAGAAATATGCATTTAAGGTTTTTTATGTCTTTTTGAGGCTTAATAGTTCATTTCTTTTTATTCGTGAATAACATTCAATTTTATGGATATAACACAATTTGTTTATCTGTTTGTCTATTGAAGAACATTCTAATTGCTTCCAAGCTTTAGCAATTATGAATTCATGTGCAGCATTTTCTGTGGATAATAATTTTCAACTCATTTGAGTAAATCCTGAACATTGTAAATTCTGTATCACATGGTGAGAGTGTAATTTTTATAAGAAATTGTCAAACTATTGCAAAGTAAGCTTACCACTTGCATTTCCATTGATAATGAATGAAAATACTCCTTACTCAACATCTTCACTAGTATTTGATTCTGTCAATGTTTTTATTTTAGCTAGTAGAGGTCCAGTGCATGAAATTTGTGCACTGGAAGGGGTTTCCCTCAACCCACCCTATACCCTCTCCAATCTGGGACCCTTTGGGGGATGTCTGTCCCTTTCACAATCTGGGACTGCTGGCTCCAAACCACTCACCTTCCTGCCTGCCTGCCTGATTGCCCCTAACCGCTTCTGCCTGCCAGCCTGATCACTCCCTAACCACTCCCCTGCCAGCCTGATTGATGCCTAACTGCTCCCTTGCCAGCCCGATTGCCCCCAACTGCCCTTCCTTGCAGGTCTGATCACTCTCAACTGCCCTCCCCTGCAGGCCTGGTCACCCCTAACTGCCCTCTTCTGCAGACCTGGTCTGTCACCCCAGTTGTTCTCCCGCCCCTGCAGGCCCAGTTGCCCCCAACTGCCTTCCCTGGCAAGCTCAGTCACCAACTGCCCTACCCTGCAGAGAGGTGGCAGAGGGGTGGCCATCTTGTGCAAGGATGTGATGGTCAGTTTACATATTACCTCTTTATTATATAGAATTCTGATAGTTCTATAGTGTTATATCATTATTTTTTTTCAATTTGCAAGTCCCAAATAACATAAGATGATAACATCTTTTTATATGCCTAAGTGCCATCTATGTATCTTCTTTGATAAGATGTCTCTTCAGGTCTTTTGCCTATTGTTTTAATTGCATTGGTTGTTTTCTTATCGATGAGTTTTAAGAGTTCTTTATGTATTTCATATTCTAGTACTTTATCAGGTATGTGTTTAACAAAAATGTTTCTCCCAGTCTGTGGTCTTTCATTCCTCTAATAGTGTCTTTCACAAAGCAGATTTTATTTATTTATTTATTTATTTATTTATTTATTTATTTGCATGGCAATCCAAATTTTTGAACTACTGATGCTAAGTTACGCAAAATTCCACCACTTTAATTAAGGCTTTAAGTTTACATTTGGCCACCTCTAAGTAGTTGTAACAATTTAAATACTGTGGCTCCCTGTTGGATAGACACACAATCTTTACACCCAATCATTTATGCATACAAAGCAACAAGGCATTGTTAAATAAAACAGCAATAGTTACCTACTGCAACTTGGTATTGTACATTATTAAAATTACTTCCCACATTCACATTCACAGTACTCGTCCACCATTTAACATCTCAACCAAAATGTAACACATGTGAAACAATCACTAACAGGCAAAAATACTAAATTTGTATATTTGGCATTGCAAATACACTCATGCATGAGCAAGCAAGGGATTCACAGTGAGAATCTACAGCTGCAGAAGCCTGAAAATGATTTACAAAAATTGTTAAATCATTAAAAAATTGTTTGAAACTATGCATTTCTTATAGACACCCACTATATACACAACTATAAACATTGTTCCCTATGTAAACAAAAAAGGAAACATATAATAAGAGATTTGAAAAATCTGGACATTTCCTTTCCAATAGGTATTAAAGGCAACATTTTTAATCTAAGACATTATATTGAAAGGATTATTGTATTTTTAAAGACAATATCATTGTCTCCACAGGTTTTTAAAAATTAAAAAAAAAACTATATTGCTGTGTTAATCAAAGCACTTATTTGTACAATGATAATAACCTTGATTTTCTTTAAAAAATTACAATAAGCTACACGTATCAAAAAGTGAAGTTATCTGGAGTAGTCTATATAGGAGCTCTTTGGACTTCCTTTTATTATGCTAAAATAGTGGTGCTTTTAGGATTTACATTATTGTATGCTCCAAAACAAAGTATGGGGCTTGTTATAGTATGCAGTACACCATTTTCATATACAACATTGGTGGGTGAAAATGTCTCTTAGCAGTAATACTGGATTGTAGCCTCTGGTTTTACCTGATGCATACACTAAGGCTATCTATACTAATAAAAGGGTAATATGCTAATTAGACAGGGAGAACTTTTGGACATCCTTCCAGACAAAGCCATGGTGGCAGGACTAAGGCAGAGGCAGTTAGGGGTGATCATGCCAGCAGGGAAGGGCAGTTGGGGGCAATCAGGCTGGTGGGGGAGGGGAGAGGCACTTGGGGGTGAGCAGGCTGATGAAGAAGGGCAGTTGGAGGCAAGCAGCCCAGGAGGTGGGGGAACTTGGGGTGAGCTGGCCAGTGGGGGTGGCAATTGGGGATGAGCAGGCCAACATGGAGAAAGTTGGGGGCGATCAGACAAACAGGGGTTTTTTTGGGGTGATCAGGCCGGCCGAAGGAGGGGGGAGCATTTGGGGTGATGAGGCTTAAAGGGTGAGATCAGGACAGCAGGAAGAGTGGTTAGGTGTGATCAGGCAGGCAGGCAGGTGAGTGGTTAGGAGCCAACATTCCCAGAGTGTGAGAGGACTCAGATTAGAAAGGGTACAGGCTAGGCTGAAGGACGCTCCCTTTCAACGCCCCCTCCCAACAACTGCATGAATTTTGTGCACCTGGCCACTAGTTACTGGAAAGTGATTAGAATGTACAAAATGATATGGTAGCTTTCATATTCCTCTTAAAGGCTACCACCACAGAAAGTCCATTTAAGATGTTGGTAAGTTTAACAAGTTGGAATGCTGGCACTGTTAAATTGGCCAACAGTTCTTCAGATCTGGCTCAGAGCTACAATGCATTTAGCATATTAAAGAAGCTGACATGATAACTTTTTGCGGGCCTTCCCAGGCACTGGAGTTTCCCTGTTACTTTCCCGAACTAGGTCATAAAAGATCTCATTAACATTTATCTTTGATTTTGCAGAGGGTTCTCAGAATGCACAGATGTTCCATTGTCTTGTTCCCTTTCCTACAACTCTTTCATCTTCCAAGTTACACTTATTATCAACCAGAATCATTGGAACATCATCAGTGTCTTTAACTCAAAGAATCTGTTTGCTCAGATCTTAATAATCATTAAATGTATATTTTGCTGTGATGGAATAAACTAATGCAAAGCCTTGTCCATTGTTCATGTACAAATCCCTCATTGCTGTAAATTGTTCCATTCTTGTAGTATCTAAAATTTCAAGCATACACTGTTGTGCTCTACTTCAACTTGCTTTCTATAAGAATCTACTACTGTAGGATCATATTTTTCAACAAAAATTCCTTGAACAAACTGTACTGTCGGAGCAGGTTTTCCAATGCCTCTTGAGCCAAGAACACTAACTTTTACCTACGCATGGTGCAAACCTGTCAAAAGCTAGTATCTCTCACACTGTCAGCGGGTACCCCTAGCCAGCGTTGCCCCTCTTGGTTGCTGCTCCAGGCACCATGGTGGTCCTCCACTGCCACCGCTCTGGCTGGTTTACACGCCTGACTCTGGGCGAGGTTTCTGAACTTTTTATTTTTAATTAAGTGTAACTACCCCCCCCCTCACCCAAAGATCATGCTTTAGACGTTATATTTAACAAGTTAATGATCCTATTCAAGGCCACGTATTTCCTCCTGCCATCTACTAGAAATTTTATGGTTTTGCACTTTACATTTATATCCAGGATCTATTTTGAGTTAATGTTTGTTAAGGTATAAAATCTGTGTCTAGATTTATTGTTTTGCATGTGGATGTTCAGTTGTTCAGATAATCTGATGAAAAGGCAATCCTTTCTCTATTAAATTGCCTTTGCTTTTTTTGCCAAAGATCAGTTGAACATATTTGTATTGATTTGTTTTGGGGCTTGTTTTATTTTCTATTAACCTGTCTCTTTTTTACCAATTCCACACTATCTTGAATAATGTAGTTTTAAACTGTGTGGAACTTGAGTAGTGTTAGTGCTTCACTATGTTCTTCTCATTCAATATTATTTTTTTTTCTGGGTCTTTTGTCTTTACGTAAAATTTTAGAATCAGTTTGTCAGTATCAAACTTGCTGTGCTTTGGATTGAGATTGCATTGAATCTTTAGACAATTGGGGAGAAGTGATATACACGGAGCATCGTTTATTTCTTTAGATATACCGTACTCTTTTTCATCAGACTTTTTTGGTAAGTCTTTTCATGTAGATTTTGTGCATATTTTAGATTTATAGGTAAGCACTTAATTTTTGTACTAATGTAAATGCTTTTGTGTTTTTAATATCAAATTCCAAAAGTTCATTGCTAGTATAGAAGAAAGTAATTGATTTTGTATGTTAACCATGTATTCTTCAACCTTGCTATAATTTATTTTATCTCAAGTAGGTGTCTTTTGTTGTTGTTGACTCTTTGGAATTTTTATATAATCTATCATCTGTAAATAAAACTGTTTTATTTCTTCCTTTCTTTTAATTTATTGTCTTGTTGCATTTTTCCAGGTATCTAGTACAATGCTAAAAGGGAGTGACAGATGTATATATTTCCATTATTCCTGACCTAAGCACAAAAATATCGTTTCTTACCATGAAGTTAGATATTTGCTCAGGTTTATTCTTAGTTTACTGAGTTTTTATTATAAAATAGATATTGGACTGTTCTTTTTTGGCATCTAATGATATCATATGATTTTTCTTCTTGAGTCTGTTGATGTGATGGATTACATAAATTGATTTTTGAATTTTGAATCAGCATTGTCTACATGAAATAAATACCATTTGGTTTGCTACAAAATTCTTTCTTTATATATTGGATGCAACTTATAAGATTTTGTTGAGGATTTTTGCATCTGTGTTCATAAGAGTCATATAGTCTATAGTTTCCTTATACATCTTCATCTGGTTTTGGTAATAAGGTAATTCTGACTGTTTACAATTAATTTTATACATTTCCTTTGCCTCAATTTTCTGGAAAATATTGTAGATGTTAGATAAAATCTTGCTGTGATGTTTGGTAAAATTCATCAGTGATCCAATCCAAACCTGGTGCCTTTACTGTGAGGTTTTGTTTATCAGGCTAGGGGTTAGGCTATGTTCACTACCTATGGGTAAATAGGCAGCAGAGCTAAAATTTTCTCTGATGTCCTTGTTTTTGTCTCCACTTTTAAGTGTGGATTTCCCTAGTGTTCTTAAATATAAAATCAGAGATGTGCAGTTGTTTTGGTTATATTTTCTTGTTATTATATTAATGTAGTGGTGAAGTGTGGGAGGAGAAGAATCCTATATTCTATGATTAGGTCTCAGTCATTTACTGAGCCTGTACTCCTGGGATGTGACCTTCACACGCGTTCTCAATTTGATTCCTCACTCCTGACACACTTAGGTGAGACAGGAAGAATAGAGGTGATTGGAATTAGGTATTTTCTTTCCACTCCTTAGAAGCAGGCAGTGGCTGGGGTTGGTGTTTTCTTTTTCCAATGTTGGTTTGGCTCTGGTAAAAAAAAAAAAAAAAAAAAAAAAAAGTTATCTTTAGGGCAGTCCTTATTCTTGGTCAGGGATAATTTCAAAATAGCTACTTTTCTTTTCCCTGCTAGAACTAAAAGGGGATATTTCTATAGAGCTCCTATAAGGTAAAATTTCTAACACTGGAAACCTCCCTAAGATTGTTTTCCACTCTCTGGATTTTTAAATTTTAGACACAGCCAAGCTGAAACTCTAGCTACCTGTCAAATACAGTATGTCTGGCCCAGTGCAGGTTACTATGGAGATTTCTGCTCTGCTAAGTTGTGAGTATCTTTATCTACTTATCTGTCTCTCTAATTTGGGGGGCAGTGTATTGCCTTATGACTTTAATTTTCTGGTAGATATAAGAGGAGTTGTTGATTTTCAGTTTACCTTATTTTTTTTGTGAGTATTAAAGTGATGATTTCCAAGCTCCTTATGGGCAAGCCTGGAAACCGGAAGTCTTGTGCTTCCCTGTAACAGTGGCCAGTATCTCCGGAGAAACGAAAATCCATATGTATGTAGACTGAAAGAATCAATTATCTGTGACTATTAATCGCTAACGTCAGAGTAAATTCCTTAAAGTCCAAACCTTTTGAGGTCATTCGTATATCCCATATGCCAGTGCCTGGCATTGAAAGCCATTTTCAGTGAATAAATTAACTTGTTTTAAAAGGATGGCTTTGTGGTCTGAACCAATGACTCTAGGTATGTTCAAACTTCTTGTGAAAAAAAGAACAAAAGGTATTGAAATAAACCAACCACCTAATTTTAACTTTACATTATGCCTAGTAGAAAAAAAAATAGGTACCAGAGAATAATTAATGACTGCCATGGAAATGATGAGATATTAAAATGTATCCTAATAAGCAGATAACTTTTCCATTTTGTAAACAGATTTGTAGGGAATAATTAAAACTCCACTCATAAATACAAATAAAAATAGGTAGAGATAAAGAGTTATATTTTATCAAAAGCAGCCAGATGGTTCTAGTTAGTTTGCAATCTTTCTTTTGCTGCCTAGTCTCAGTCTTTAAAGACTGGATTCCCGGTGTACAAAATGTCTCTCTTTATGCCTCTTCCTCATTAAGCATCTTCATGAGGGGATTCACTACAGAGTTCTTCTAAGGGGACCAATTCAGCAGCCCAGGACTAGGCCAGCAGAAGCACTTCCCAAATCATCATCAGACACTTTTAAGGATGAACAACAGCTTCCCAGGGGGTGTAGTGCAAATCCAGCCCTTTAAACTCATTTACTTTAATTGTGTAACATTTTAAATACTGCACGCCAGTGAGAGGCAGGTGGATCAGCAGGTGCAATATTGTGATCTGCCAATAATGGCATCAGAAAAAACAGTCCCTCACAGAGGCAAGAGGCAAAAGAGACTTAGTGAAGAACTCCTCTGAGCTTAATGTCCATTTTACCCAGTAATTGCAGCTGAGGGAAGGGTTTCCAAGCAATCTAAACCAAAGCTGTTTTATTCATTTTTAGTGATGCCTTTTTTTAAGTGGGTGTCTGAGAAATAGAATTTTAGTCCAAATTTAGTCCAGTCCTTTCTGTATTCACCCTTCTGAAATTCATTTATCAGGAAAGATGTTAAAGCAAAGAAAAATCATGAAAGGAAATGTTTTCTTTGTCAGACTTTTCCCATGTGCAGACCAAAACATGTGCCAAATTTTGTATTTGGTATTAATTTAACCCAGATAAACTTTCTATTAAAGGAATTTAATTTCTAAATGAATACATTCCAAAATGCATATGCATTTTATTTTTATTGCCCCTATCCATCTACAAGTTGCAGATAAAGTATAAAAAGAGTGTGCTATCTGTATAACACAAACCCCACGAAAGTATAAATAGATACCAAAATGGGAACTTAGAAATAGGCAAATGAACACAGATTTCTTAACTGTCATTTTTGTTTGTTTATGGAAATAGACAAATCATGATAATAAATATTGTTGGTTGATTTGTTTTTAATCACATACATTATTAGTAAATTAATATTTTATATTTTGAACGAATTGAGCTCTAAAGATAAAATAGTGATGAGTAAAGTGAAGTTTTTCCTTTTAAATATTATCTATATTTCAGGTTTCCTTTTTTTCTAAGTGCCACTCTGTTGAAGTTTCTACAGAACTGGCATTTAACAAAGAATCATCAAACCTATACCTTCATCAGCAGATCAAAACAATTCAGGGTAAAACAAACAACAAAAAAAAGGAATAATAGAAGAGAACAATTGCTAAAAATTTGTTTGAAATTTACTATGACAAGCTCTGTGATTTGTCTGTTTCATCTGCATATTATTCTTTTTTCAATTTAAATTCTTTATTGTTTAAAGTATTACCTAAGTCTCCTTTTCCCCCCATTGATCTTTCCCCTGCCCACCCCCCAACCCCAGCTCATGCCCTCACCTCCCTAGTGTCTGTGTCCATTGATTATGATTATATGCATGCATACAAGCTCTTTGGTTGATCTTTTACTGCCTCACCCCCCACCTTCCCTATAGGTTGGACAGTCTGTTTGATGCTTTTATGAGGCTGCTCGATTTTTGTTGATCAGTTTATTTTGTTCATTATATTCCACAAATGAGTGAGAAAATAAACAAATGGGACTACATCAAAATAAAAAAGTTTCTGCACAGTGAGAGAAACCATAACAAAACAACAAGAAAGCCCACTGCACGGGAGAACATATTTGCCAATGTTATCTCTGATAAGGATTTAATCTTCAAAATTTACAGAGAATTCATACAACTTAACAAAAGGAAGATAAACAATCCAATCAAAAAATGGGCAGAGGACCTAAACAGATACTTCTCAAAAGAAGACATACAAAAGTCCAACAGACATGAAAACATGCTCAATGTTACCAATCATCTGAGATGCAAATCAAAACAACAATGAGGTATCATCTCACACATGTAAGAATGGTTATCATCAACAAATCAACAAACAAGTGCTGGAAAAGAAGCAGGGGAAAAGGAAGCCTCTTGCACTACTGGTGGGAATGTAGACTAGTGCAGACACTGTGGAGAATAATATGGCGTTTCCTCAAAAAAATTACAATGGAACTTCCATTTAACCAAGTATTCCCACTTCTAGGAGTATATCCCAAGAAAACTGAAACACCAGTCAAAAAGTATATATGCACTCCTATGTTCATAGCAGCATGATTTACAATAGCTAAGATTTGGAAACAGCCTAAGTACCTATCAGAAGAGGAGTGGATTAGAAAATGGTTGTACATCTACATAATGAAATATTAAACTGTTGTAAAAAAAAAAAAAAGAAAGAATTCTTAACATTTGCAACAGAATGGATGGATTTGGAGAGCATTATGCTAAGTGAAATAAGCCAGTCAGAGAAAGAGAAATATCACATGATCTTATTATTTCTACTTTTCAGTTTTGTTAACTGAGGCAAGGAGATATCAACCCAAGAACAGAGCAACTGGGTGAGACCAAATGAGGGGATTTTTTTGTTTGTTTATTTGTTTTTTTAATCTTCATTGTTCAGATTATTACAATTGTTCCTCTTTTTCCTTTCCATATCTCCCCTCCACCCAGGTCTCACCCCATCCTCTGCCCTTATCCTTCCCCGAGTCTCCTCATCCATACATAGGTATACAATTTTTGTCCAGTTTCTGCCCGCATCCCCCCTCACCTCTTTCCCCTGAGAATTACCAGTCTACTCCCTTTCTATGTCCCTGATTCTATTATATTCACCAGTTTGTTCTGTTCATCATATTTGTTATTCACTTGATTTCTAGATTCACTTGTTGATAGATATGTATTTGTTGTTCATAATTTTTATCTTTACCTTTTTTCTTCTTCCTCTTCTTAAAGAGTACCTTTCAGCATTTCATATAATAACTGGTTGGGTGGTGATGGACTCCTTTGGCTTTCTATTTTCTGTGAAGCTCTTTCTCTGACCTTTAATTCTGAGTGAGAGCTTTGCTAGGTAAAGTAATCTTGGTTATAGGTTCTTGCTATTCATCATTTTGAATATTTCTTGCCACTCCCTTCTAGCCTGCATAGTTTCTGTTGAGAAATCAGCTAACAATCATATGGGTACTCCCTTGTAGGTAACTATTTTTCTCTTGCTGCTTTTAATATTTTCTCTTTGTCTTTTGCTCTTGGCATTTTAATTATAATGTGTCTTGGTGTGGTCCTCTTTGGATTCCTTTTGTTTGGGGTTTTGTGTGCTTCCTGGACTTGTAAGTCTATTTCTTTCACCCGGGTAGGAGACGTTTTCTGTCACTATTTATTTAAATTGTTTTCAATATCATGCTCTCTCTCTTCTTCTGGCACCTCCATAATTCTGATGTTGGTATGCTTAAAGTTGTTCCAGAGGCTCTTTACACTATTTTCATATTTTTGGATTCTTTTTTATTTTCTGTTTGGGTATTTATATCATCTTCGTATTTCAAATCTTTGACTTGATTCTTGCAATCCTCTAGTCTGTTGTTGGATCTCTGTATGTTATTCTTTATTTCCATCAGTGTATACTTTTCTAGTTGTTCCTTTTTCATATCCTCAAGGATCTCAGTAAATTTATCGGTGATTTCTAAAAAAATCTTGAAAAACTTTATAATTGTGGTTTTAAATTCTATATCCAGTAATTTGCTTTACTCTATTTCTGTCATTTGTGACCTGTTTTTTTTTGTCTCTACATTTTGGGTGCTTCCCTGTGTTGATAGAGTGGCTTTGTGTGCTAGATTTCCTATAGGGCCCATTGGCTCAGCCTCCCCAGTTACCTGAGGTGGACACTCTTGGTGCACCCCTTTGAGGTCTGTGTGCACAATCTTATTATAGTTAAGCTTTGATTGTTGTTGGTATCACTGGGAGGATTTGACCTCCAGGCCAATTGGCTGTGAGAATTAGCTGTGTTTATGATGGAAGAACTTCTGTGCTGAAGACACCCTTATGGGACAATACTTGCTTCAGTGGGGCTTTGGTGCTCACTGAGTCTGCTCCCTGAGTGTGTCCCTTATGGATCTGAGTACTTGTAATCTGGATAGTGCCACTCTAACTACAGAGTACACTGGCTCTTGGATCTCTAAGGAGGTGTTAATTTAGCCTCTGCCTGAGGCCACCCACCAGGAGTTATGGAGAGATCTGCAGATTCCTCTTCTTTGTTTGGGTTTTGGAGGTGTCCAGATGAGGCCCATCTGTGAAACAATGAAAGTTGCTGTGGGGCCTTGGAGCTTCTTTTGTATGTTCTGGGTCTCTCTGACCAAACAGCAGTTTGTTAGGTAATTTTAGAATGCAAAGGCCTCTGGTGTGGCACGGTCTCAGGGAATTAACAGGGTGGAGCAAACAGCTATAGCTGATCATCAGACCTTCCTTAAGAGGCTTGGGTCTCCATGTCCTGTGGTAATCACTGCAAGCAACTCTGAGAGAAAGCTGCCCTTGAGTTCCGCACAATGCCAGACAGTCCAGTTTCTTCCTGTATGAGATGGGTCCCCAGAGTCTCATTTGGAACTGGAGTTAAGAACAGTTGGGAACTTTTGTCTCCCTTCTGATTTAGAAAGACAAAGGTGTCCTCAGTTGCCAGCCCTTTCCACACATGTGCCTCCATACCTCCACATTTTATGTCCAAACTACCTCTGAGTCTCAGTGTGATTTTCTCTTCCCTTCTAGTTATAGAATTCCCATTCAGCCAGCCTTCCTGTGGTGATGGATGATGACTGTTTTGTCTTTTAGTTGTAGTTTTGAAGTAGTTTTGCAAGGCAGCAATTTCAGGTGTTTACCTATGCCGCCATCTTAGTTTCTCTCAAACACCAAACTGAATGAATTTTAAATGGTTTCATCTTTATGCCATGGTGAACTATTTGATTTGTATATATTCTTTACAAGATATATCAATAATTGAAATTAGGGATTATGTGATAGGAAATGAGGGTTTTCCTTCATATTTATTTCACTACCAAGATGATGACAGTAATGAAAGCTAAAAAAGAGATAGGTCTATAGGAAATTATAAAGAGTCACATGCAAGGTCTATAGGAAATTATAACAGTCACATGCAGAGTCCTGCATACATGTAACATATAAAGAAGGTGTATGTGCCTCTACCTGTTCTAATTTCAGCCTTTTATTTGTATACTTTCTATTAATAAGATTACTTGGGCCACCTTATAAGTCAATAAAACACCTCCCATATAAAAATATTTAATCTCTAATATACCAGCTTTTATGTTATTTCTGCCCATTGTGCAATCCAATATTTTCTCTTAACTTATACTCATCCTTTTCAAAACTCACCCTTTTCATTCAAGATATCTTTTCAGTCATGGCAGTACACAGTAGACATGAAAGCGGGCAATATAGGGATTTAAGGATATATGTATTTCATACCGGAAAAAATTGAGATCAGATAAAGAGATTTGTGTAATGAAAAATTATACATTATAGCCCTGGCTGGTTTGGCTCAGTGGATAGAGCATCAGCCTGTGGACTGAAAGGCCCCAAGTTTGATTCAAAGGCATGTATCTTGGTTATGTGCACATCTCCAGTAAGAAGTGTGCAGGAGGCAACTTATCAATGTTTCTCGCCCATGGATGTTTCTGACTCTATCCCTCTCCCTTCCTCTCTGTAAAAAATCAATAAAATATATTAAAAAAAATATACATGATATAATTGTGATCCCATTTAGCAGTTAGATCTTTCTAACCAGTAATTAGAATTGCAATTTGCATCAATTTTTCTACAAACATGTCTAAACAGACTTATGCTTTTGTTTCTGATGCTATCTTCTCTGGTAATATAAAAGTATCCCTCCTCTCTGCGCTAACACTCACAGTGCCTTGAATAATCTTGCCTGGCAATAGCAGGAGTTCTAAAACTAAGTCAGGCAGATGGAAGAAAGAACCACAGACCTGTTATGCAAGGATGTCAGGCTTCATATAAGATATCAGGTGAGAACAAATGACTGGCTTAAAATCAGTAGTGTTCTGTCACTTGTTAGGTGAAAGGTTGGGCAAATGATTATTCAGTTCATGGATTACCCAGATTCTAACTCTTGTCATTCTATTCTTAGTTTAAGATTGATTCCTTCAAGAAAACAAAAAACAAAACAAAAAAATGCATAAAATGAAAAGGAGAAATAATCTTTTTTTTTCATTCATAGAAGTTCTGGGTAAAAGAAGAAGCTAAAACATAAAAAAAATCACACATGAAATATGGATCTGATACATTAGATTTTTAATTACACTGAATGGCAGACTTTGCTGAAATAGTCATGTGGTGGAAATAATTACACACATTGGTAGGTAAGAGAAGTGGTGAAGCATAATTTCTGCCTTCATTCTTATTTACACAGAATTTGTCTTAACATAGGAGATACAGAAGTAAAAAGACTATTTAATTTACATTTCAAGGGGCAAAAGTTACCAAGCATAAGGCATGGACAAATCTAGGAATGCAAAAAGAAGTCTGATAGAAATGAGATGGAGACAATAAGTTTTGAGGAATTTGGGGGAGTTTTTTTGGCTTATATTTAGTTATAATAACACTTGCAATTTTGTTTTGAAGCTCTCCAGTATATGTTGCTAAATTTAGGATTTTTACCCACTTGATAGGTTAGTAATAGAATTCCAGTATAGATTTTTTTGACATACAATATTATAATAGTTTCAGAGAGCTGTACAGCATAATAATTCTACATTTCTATGCATTGTGAAATAATGCATAGAAATCAAGATATATAAATATTTCAAAATATAGATAAAATATATTACATTACTAAGTCATTCCACAAATAAGAGACTGACAACTATTGGAGTGGGAGTGGGCAAAGGAGAAGGACCATGATGAGTAAGCCCAGTTACCAGCTGTTATCATACAAAATCTATGCACTATTATTGACTCTATTGCCCTAGCTGTACATTGCATCCCCATGACTTATTTGTTTTATATCTAGACATTTGTACCTTTTCATCTTCTTCACCCATTGCTCCACCTCATCAAGGTCCTTCTCGTTTGCCCACTCCCACTCCAATAGTTGTCAGTCTCTTATTTGTGGAATGACTTAGTAATGTAATATATTTTATCTATATTTTGAAATATTTACATATCTTGATTTATTTTTCTGTTATTCCTGTGGTGTGAAAAATAAAGGTTGATATTTCAAAAAATTAATTTATTTTTACATTTTACATTAACATATGTTAGAACAATACATCAGAAATACAAAGATAATGCTTTCTTGACTTCAAGGAGTTCACAGTTTACAGAAAACACAAATAAAACCAAATACAATTTAATGTCTTGGTTGCTCTGATAATAGTTTTTAAAGGCCAATATGAAAGAGAAAGGAGATATGATGGACAATATTAAATTATATTCATCAATCAATCAATTGGAGGCCCAACATCAGCTGCTTCCTGATGTGATTGAATGGAAAGCAGATAGTACTAGTATTTGTATATAAGGTGTTGCCTTCTTTGTATCACCTTGAGCATCACTTTACTTGTGTGTAAAATTAGGGTAATTTTCAAGAAAGAGGATGAATTCCTTGCCATAGCCTTTCTTGAAAATTGAGATATATGTTGAACATTTCCAGCCTGTAGATCCTTGTTTTATTTTCTGTATTGACACATTTTTGTTAAGATTTTAACAGATATTCAGTCTCTGTGGCTTGAATTATTCTATCAGTATCCCATTTACCTCTGGTAATTTATTTCTTTCCAATACATTGAGGGGGCCTTCATTTTACTTTCTAGAATTATAGTTTCTTCCTCATAGGACTCATTTTCAAAAGTACCTGTCATTCTTTTATCTCTTCTATTTTGATCTTCAGTGTATTATTTCTACCTATCTTTTATTTTCTTTAGATCAAGTAATGTGCTTCCTTGTTAGTCCTTCAGCAATTGTTAGTCTAGGTTTGAATTTTCTTTTATTTATTTTTTAATCCTTTGACAGAGATCTGTTGTGTTGTTATTTTTGTTGTTGTTGTTTTCTTGTTTTACTGTTCTATTTTCTTACATTGACTTTGTAATGATTATTTTTATCTGTGTGATAGTCATTGAGAAACTGTGTTCAGGATTCCAACCCTACTTTTTAACATCTTTTAGTTTGTCTTTCACCTGTTTTTGATGATTTTTAGTGTTTCTTTTGTCATACATTTCAATCTTTATTTCATTTTTTCTTCTGGCATTATTTTTTTCATTCTTCCTAGTAAAATTACTAGTTTTACAGTTCTTCTGATTCTTGGTTAAGTTTAATAGTGTAATTCTGTTTTTTTTGTGTGGAATTTAAATATATCAGGGATATTAGTTACATTATATTTTGACACTACAATTCTTTAGCTTTATTCTAATGTTGATATTAATAGTTTGTGGTCACTATCGCAATCCATTCCTTGCCATGTTTTGGCAGAAAGAATACAGCTTATTCATCTCCTGTTGCCAATTACATGGACCATTTGAATTCTGTATTTGCGATCTGCTGATTTCCACGTATACAATTATCTGTTCAGTTGTTTCAAGTATGTGTTTGCAATGGACAAGTTTTTGGCTTCAGAAAAATCCAAAAACTGATCTACTTCATTTCTGACACCCACTCCAAATTTTCTAATGACATTTGAGTCTGCTTTATTTCCAACTTTTGTGTTCCATTTACCTATAATTATCAGCCTGTCTTATTTCAATGTGTGATCATTTTCTTTCTGGATACTTGCATAAAATATTTTAAGTTCTTTTTCAGTCTCTGTATTTGAAGCATAGACTAGAATTATGATTATGTCAATAAGTTATTAAAATATAATTGATATTATTCAGTTCAAACTTGCATTGTAGCCCCTGACTGTCAAGAAATGTCTCATTCAAGTCCATTTTAGTTTGCTATCACAAAGCACTACAATATTTAGACTTCCCATTTCTTGCTTTACAATTTCTTGTTTACCATGGGTCATCCTTCTTATGTCCTGTATTTCTATTGTGTGTGTTGTACAGCATTGTACTTTGCTTTTGCCTCTTTGAAATCACTTCTGATGAATGTAAGAGAAGAAAGTGTCAACACAGGGCTGTATTTAAACATCAAGAAGACAAAAATCATGACCACGGAGGAAATACACAACTTTTACATAATAAAGGTAACAAAATTGTTAAAAATTTTGCTTACCTTTTTTCAGACATCAATTCAAATTGAGATTACAGCCAAGATCAACTTAAGGCTGAGACTCAGTCCTGGATTGTGAGAGGGATATCTGAATGCCCGTTTAGGCCAAATCCTAGCAGTATCTGACCTGCACGGATAGTCAGAGATTCCTCAAGGGGTTCCATATTGAAGAGGGGGCAGGCTGGGCTGAGGAATACCCTCCCCCCTTGTGCACAAGTTTCATGCAATGGGTCTCTAGTACACACACACACACACACACACACACACACACACATGCACACTCACTCTCTCTGAGTGGCCAGATTATTATGAAAATCCCATCAGTACTTTGTTGGGCCACCTTTTGCCTTGTGATTCTTCTTGGCATTGACTCTATGAGATGTTGAAAGGTGATGTGAGGAATCTGACACCATTCCTTATGAATAGCACTGTCCATTTCTGTGAGATTTGATGGTTGTGGAACCAGCTGCCTGATGGCTCTTTTAACTTCATCCCACAAATGCTCAATTGGATTAAGGTCTGGTGACTGTGGGGGCCACCTAAGCAAGGTAAAGTCTCCCTCATGTTCTTGAAACCACTCCTGCACAATACTAGCACTGTGGCATGATACATTGTCTTGTTGGAAGAAGCCATCTCCATTGGGATATACCATCAACATATAGGATAACTTGATCAGCAATGATACTTAGGTATGTTGTATTATTCAAAAATTGTTTCATATGAATTAAGGGGCCTAAATCATGCCAGAAAAATATACCCCAAACCATAACACTGCCCCCACCAGCTTGAAGGGTTGTACTCATGCATGTGGGGTGCATGCTTTCATGTTGTTTCCACAAAATTCTCACTCGGTCATCTGCATGATATAAGTGGAAATGTGATTCATCAGACCACATGACTTTTTTTCCAATGCTCGACTGTCCAATCTTTGTGTTTCTATGTAGATTAGAGACATTTTATCTTGGTAACTGCAGAGAGCAAAGATGTTTGAATAGGCTTCAGCTTCCATATCCCATATGATGCAGCATGTGGCTAATTTTCCTACAAAGGTCAGGTGGTCCTAATAATCAGGCCACTCAGTGTGTATATATTTTTATATAATATATATTTTAAAGAAGAGAGGTATACAGATAGTTTGGGTCATTGGGAAGATAAATGTGTAGGTCCTAGAGCAAATTATGCCTAAAATATTGATGGAGGAAAAAAAACCCTCAGAAAAACCAAGATTGGGGCATAGGTAAACACCTAAATTGCTGCTTCACACAACAATTTCAAAACTACAACTAAAGGACAAAATGGACATCATCCACAACCATAGGAAGGTTGGCTGAGTGGAAAATCTACAACTAGAAGTAAATAGAAATGCACAGTGAGACTCAGAATAGCTTCAGGAGGCAGAGGTACTTAGACACGCATGTGGAGAGGACTGGCAACTGAGTGCACGGCTGGCTTTCTCAAGCAGGAGGGAGACAAAGGCTCCTGACTGGGCTGAACTCCAGTTATTGGTGAGACACTGGGTACCCACACTCATATGGAGTGAAACCGGACTGTCAGAAAGAGAAAAGCACACTGAGACTCAGAGCAACTGCAGAAGGCAGAGGTACCAAGGCACATACAGTGAGGGTGGGCAATTGAGTACATGGCTGGCTTTCTCACACAGGAGGGAGACAAAAACTCCTGATTGCATTGAACTTCAGTTTTGGGTGAGACTCTGGGGACCCAGACTCATTTGGGGAGAAAATGGACTATCTGGCAGTTGGTGGAACTCATGGGTGGCTTTCTCTCAGAGGTGGTTGCAGTTATTACTACAGGACACTGAGACACTGGGGCCTATTAGGGCAGTGCTGATGAGGAACTAATGCTGCCTTCTCTGCCCTGAGAATCCACCCCATCTAAGCTAAGCACAGAGGCTTTTGAAAGTCTTGTCCCTTAAGGGTGTCTCCAGCACAGAAGTTCTCCCAGTGTAGACACAGCAGATCCTTGCAGCTAATTGGCCTGGAGATCAATTTCTCCCAGTGATACCAATAATCAAGGCTTAACAACAACAAGACTGTGCACACAGCCCACAAAAAGGTGAACCAAAAGTGTCCACCTCAGCTAACTGGGGGGGCTGAGCCAGTGGGCCCTATAGGACACTTAGCACACAAAACCACTCTATCAATTCAGGAAAGCAGCCAAAATGTAAGGACAAAGAAACCGACCTCAAATGAAAGAAATGGAGGAAAGTAAATGATTATATATAGAGTTCAAAACTATGATTTTAAGGTTTTTCAAGAATTTTCTAGAAAAGGCTGATAAATCTAGTGAGAGCCTCAAGGATATGAAATTAAGCATACACTGACTGAAATAAAAAATATTATACAGAGACTTAAGAGCAGACTAGAGGATTGCAAGAATCAAGTCAAATATTTGAAATAGAAAGAATCAGAAAACACTCCACTGGAAAAGCAAGAAGAAAATATAATACAAAAATGTGAAAATAATGTAAGGAGCCTCTGGGA
The DNA here is from genome assembly GCA_004026805.1 of Lasiurus borealis. Classification (NCBI taxonomy): domain Eukaryota; kingdom Metazoa; phylum Chordata; class Mammalia; order Chiroptera; family Vespertilionidae; genus Lasiurus; species Lasiurus borealis. The sequence goes on from PVJN01007663.1 coordinate 28,856, forward strand.
CAACTTCAAGCATACCAACATCAGAATTATGGGGGTGTCAGAAGAAGAGAGAGAGCAAGATGCTGAAAACCTATTTGAAGAAATAATGACTGAAAACTTATCCCACCTGGTGAAAGAAATAGATTTACAAGTCCAGGAAACACACAGAACCCCAAACAAAAGCAATCCAAAGAGGATCACACCAAGACATATCATAATTAAAATGCCAACAGCAAAAGACAAATAGAGAATATAAAAAGCATCAACAGAAAAAAAGTTGGTTACCTAAAAGGGAGCATCCATATGGTTGTCAGCTGATTTCTCAAGAGAAACTTTGCAGGCCAGAAGGGAGTGGCAAGAAATATTCAAAGTGATGGATAGCAAGAACCTACAATCAAGATTACTCTACTCAACAAAGCTATTATTCAGAATTGAAGGTCAGATAAAGAGTTTCACAGATAATAAAAAAACTAAAGGAGTTCATCAACACCAAACCAGTATTATATGAAATGCTGAAAGGTATTCTTTAAGAAGAGGAAGAGGAAGAAAAAGGTAAACATAAAAATTATGAACAACAAATACATATCTATCAACAAGTGAATCTAAAAATTAACTGAATAAAAAATCTGATGAACAGAATAAATGTGAACATAAGAGAATCAGGGCATAGAAAGGGAATGGACTGACAATTCTCAGGGGGGTATGAGGGGTGGGGGTGTGGGAAGAGACTGGACAAAAATCGTACACCTATGGATGAGGACAGTGGGGGTGGTAAGAGCAGAGGGTGGGGTGGGAACCAGGTGAAAGGGAGCTATGGGGGCAAAAAGAGGAACATTTGTAATAATCTGAACAATAAAGATTTATTAAATTTAAATAAATAAATAAATGAAATAGTATCTGGATGCAAAAATCACAAAATGGAGGTTGCCCTACTTTGGACACAGAATGAGAAGGCAGTATTCTTTGGAAAAAAGAATAATGCTCACAAAAATAGAAGGCTTCAGAAAGATGGCATGGTGAAAAAAATCTAGGGATTGTTATGAAGTAAAGGGCACTAAGAAAACTGGCAAACAAAATGCAATGTGTGTATCTTGTTTGATCTTGATTTACATAAAGACTATAAAGAAACATTTTAGAGATAATCTTATAAATTTTAATATAGTGAGGTTATTAGATAATATTAATAAGGGTGATAATAATATTATGGGTGCATTTAAAATATACCTTTAGAAATATTTACCTAAGAAATAAAGGTAAAATAATAGTGGTTTATTATTTTTTAAAAACATCAACAAAGGGATGCATTATGTTAAGTGAAATAAGCCAGTTAGAAAAAGACAAATATCACATGACCTCACTTATATGTGGAACATCATAAACAAAATAAACTGACAAACAAAGTAGTTCCAGAGACATGGATACAGGGAGTAGACTGCTGAAACTCAGGAAAAGGGGTGAATAGACTTGAAGAGATTAACTGAAGAACTTGTGTGCATATATACTTAATCCATGGACACAGAGGATAGTTTGGTGAAGGCCTGAGGGAGGTGGGAGGCAGTGGAGGGGGTCAAAGGGGATAAAAAGGGAACATACATAATAACTTGAACAATAAAGATAAATTTAGAGAAAACATCAAATAACAGCAGTGATATAGAGATCATAATTAAAATAAAATTAGGAAAATATGATATTTAATGGAGCTATATTATAAGTTTATCCAGATTCATTAAATTGTCCTCCTTTGTCTTTTATTATATATTTGAAAATTTTCCATGGCAAAATTTTAAGAAATAATAAAAGACCTAAAAAATATAAACCTCTGTTCTGAAAGAATAAGGAAACAGTTCCTCCTGTATTCAAAGTATTATGTTTATAAATGATCATTCTTTTGTAACCTGCTGCTAAGACCCATGCTATGCTATTTAAAATTAATGGTTATGTGCCATCTGCAAATAATCTTTGAAAAGATACTATCCAGACATTATATAAATAACACTCAAAAGACCTCATTCAGGACTCTTTTTTGATTATAAAATGCAATTTTGTTAAATTATTTTGGATTATGGGGAAGAAAATGGTATTAACAATTGGAGACCTATTTTCTCTACATTAATGTTAACACAGATATAATTTTTTCTTATTTTTAAAAATAAGTTTATACAAAATAGTACCTAAACATTATTATGCCTTTTTTGTTACAGATCAAATTCCACCTGAAAATACTTAAGACAAGAAAAAATAAAGCTCTACATGTTTAGAAATATATTCATTATTTTAAAAAAATCAATTTAGTCTTTTCTTTACAAAATAGTTTAGATGATCATGCCAGGAGAAAAAAAAAACACATCCAGAAACTATGCTAAAATAAGCCATCTTCTGAGAAACAAGTTCAAAGGTATATATTTTCATGATTTGTTTTTTTCTGTCTAACCAGTGAATTCATATTAACTTCTATGTACCACTGAAGAAATTACTATGAGCCTTCTCCCTAATACGGGACAGATATTTTCTGCATCATGAATATTTTCTCTATAATTGAGGAGGAGCTCATTGGAAAGTGTGAGAGCATTAAAGAATGGTCATCGATTTTGTCATTCATTTTTATTGGAAATTTAGCACTGCTGACATGGCAAGAGAAGAGAAAGAGGCAAGAAGGAAGAGATAAGATGTTGTCCAACTCATTAAAAGGATTGAAGAACAAAGTAGATTCTTCAGATAAATGATGAAATACCATCTGTGACCCTATCCTAATTGAAATAGGTAAAATCTGTTTCTCTTTTTTAAAGTCACAATTATCAGAACTCATTTTTCCTTTATGAAATTCTCCTAAATAGTTCCAGAAAATATTATAACTTGATATACTTTTTTACAAAAATTCCAAAAAATTATTACAATACCAATATATTTTCTATCATAAGATTATTTGAAAGAATTTAATGAAAGAATATCTATCAATTAGTACCTGATTATTCTCCATGAAGGAGGATATAACCATGAAGGCCTAGAGGTACAGATTAACAGGAATACAAATATAGGCACATATTCCAGCTTATTTTAGATTCTTAGAGCAATCTACCAAGTTCTAACCCCTGGAATATTAAATTAAGGGATAAGACGATAAAAGGATGAGGCTTCTGATTGAAACACTCAAAAACCCCAGCTCATCTACTCCTCCTACAGAGCAGAGTGCCTTTTCACTTGGTGGAAGCTCTTGGGACCCTGGCCCCATCAGAAGAACTCTGCATCCAATTACATAGGACTCAGTCCTCTAACAAAGGCTGAGGTGGAAGGGAGACTCCACAGGGCATGGAGTAACCTACAGGCATCTGTCCTCCTGTGCTCAGCCTGTGGTTTTGCTTTCTGCCAACTTCACTGCAGGACCCAGCACTTTTTGTCCTAGAGGAGAAAATCCACTCCAAAAAAAGCACTAGAGTGCAAAGGAGATTTTACAGAAGATTCTTGGGGGGAGGGAGGGGAATAAAAAAAGAGGATTTATGCCACACATTATGAAGCAAACAACCTAGGTAAATATTTTATTGCAGATTTTTATTTTCTCCTTCATTTGTCTTTTACTTCATAGCAACTAGGTCCCCTCTTTCTTTTCAAGGACTTACAGACCCAATTCAGAACAGGTTTATAAAATCACTCTGCTAATGAACTCTAACTGCCTGGAGGGAATCTGCTGCTAAGAAAAGTCAGTTTGTTTTTCATTATCTTTGCATCCCAGAATGTGCAATAAGCAGGTTAGGACAGAGGCTGGACAGGTCATCATTGACATTCATAAATAAAGAGGTATGTTATCTTGTACTTTGTAGAGCCAATATGCAGAATAACACTGTCCTGTGTTATTTAGAAATGAACTCTTCTCACAGCAAGAAGTCTGGGCAATGTGAGTAAGTTGAAATAATAACCTTTACTACAAAGCTGATTTCCACAAAACCCTACTTCATTAAGTTCAAGGGCCTCACTTGCAGAGACCAGTTAGGTGCTGAGAGTTGTCTGTGTGGTGCAGTGTTTCTCAACTGTCATGTGCATATGAATCACCTGCGGATTTAGTCAAATTGAAGGCTCTGACTTAATAGGCCTGAGCTGTGGTCTAATCTGCATTTTGAACAAATTCTCACCCTGTGATCCATGGTTCACACTTTGGGTAGTAAAAAGAACGTTCTAATGGGAGTGAGAAGATTTAAGAATTGAGACTAAATGGATAGCAACTTGAAAGCAGAAGGAATTTCTTCAGAACATAAAGAGAAGCGTTATAAAACTAGGAGGAAAAGGTAAATTCATTATGATTTGAATCAGAAAAAAATTTTCACATATTTTTAAGTGTTCAACAATGTACCAGAAAATTATGACACTTAGTAAAGAAAAGGACTAAAAATTATAGGTCAAATATAAGAAATCAAAACCATGGAGTCTGGATATATTTTATGAAAGGAAGGAGAATCCAAAAAATCCATATTCAAAAATTAGGGGAAAAACCTGAAAAAGAGAAGGACAATATATATAAAATTTAAGGTAAGATTGTGAAACTAAATTATATAAATTATAAACCCAGAATATAAGCTTTAAAACTTGGCCTAAGAGGCATCAGGGAAAAAAAAAAAAAAGGTTACTTTCGCTATAATATGATAATATGTCACTTGAAAGACACTAATACAGAATTCACAGTGAACTGGCAGAAAACAAATCACTGGGGAAAATCCTATCTAATAAAGACCATCACTCTATCACAAGGATTGACCATCACTCTATCACAAGGATTGCTGCACCCACAACTGAAGCCAAGTTCCCATAAGGAGTCTTAATGAGCAATCAGCAGGGACATGAGGCTAAGCCCTCCCCTACCCCCATAGGGCTTGACAGGGGACCTCAGGCCATATCCCCCACCCAGAAGGGCTTGACAGGGACTTCAGGCCACACCCTCCACCCTGGCACCAGACCAGGGGACCTGAAGTCATTCACCCTTTCCAGTGGGGCTTGATGGGGGTCCTCAGGCTGCACTTCCTACCCCAGCACCAGGCCAGGAGACCTGAAGCTGTACCCCTTTGACTGGCAGGGCTTGATAGGGGCCCTCAGGCAATGTTCCCCACCCAGTGGAGCTTGATGGGAGACCTCAAGGTGCACCCCCAGTGCTGGGTCAGGGGAACTAAGCTGCACTCCCCTGGTTGGTGGATCTTGATGGGGGAACTCAGACCATGCCCCCAACCAAGCAGGGCTTGATAGGGGACCTTAAGGCATGCCCCCCACCCTGGTCTGGGCTGGGGGACCTCAGGCCATGACCCCCATCCTGGGGCAGGACCAGGGGACCTGAATGTACATCCCCTGCCCAGCAGGGTTTGACAAGGGTGGAACTGGCCAGGTCTGGATCTAGCCCAATTGGGACAGGGGCTGGTCAGTTCGGGGTATCACACAATTTTGAGATGCATGTGGTGGCAAGGACTTGACTCTGGGTCCCATGATTTGCCCCAGACTCTGACAGGAGGAAGGTTTTCATATACAATTTGATAATTTTCTTTCATCTCTGACACTTCTATTATACAGAAAGGGCAAATAGCAATATTAAATTATTTCCTCTAATTAATCCCCCTTTAATGTGCATGAATTTTGTGCACCAGGCCACTAGTTTTAATATATCACTATTGGTCAATGGCATATAAAGTAGACAAAGATACAAAGGGGAAATAGAAGCCATACAGAACACAATTAATAGATTATTATCATATAGTAGAGGCCTGGTGCATGAAAATTTATGCACTGGAGGGGAAGTCCTTCAGCCTTGCCTGCCCCCTCTCACAGTCCAGAAGACCTCAGGGGTGGAAGGCAACCTGGTGATCAGGGGAAGGTGACGCCCCATCATACCTCTGTGGCTGTCACTGCTGGCAGCGCAAGCCTTGGCCAGCCCTGGTTACCTGAGCCTGGGGCAGCCCGAAATAACAGGGAAGCCACCATCTGAGACTTGTCTGTGCCTTGTGTTGGCCTTGGGCAGCTAGGGGGCTGAAGGGACTGGGGACTCTGGAGGCAGGCCTTGCCACTCACCTGCTGCACCTGCAGAGCTGAGGGGATTTGGCACTGCCATCTTGTGGCTGTTGGCATCACTATCTTTGAGGGTGTGGCAGTCAATTAGCATATTCCCTCTTTATTAGATAGGATTCTTCTTTTGAATGTTTGGTAAGCTTTACCAGTGAAGCTGACTAGTCCCAAACTTTTGTTTGTTGGGAGTTTTTTTTTTTTTTCTTGTTTGACTTCTAAATATATTTTTATTGATTTCAGAGAGGAAAGAAGGTGAGAGAGATAGAAACAGCAATGATGAGAATCATTGATTGGCTGCCTCCTGCACACCTGCTGCTGGGGACTGAGCCCACAAACCTACGCATGTGCCCTGACCAGAAATCTAACTGTGTCCTCCTGGTTCAGAGATCAACCCTCAACCACTGAGCAACATCAGCCAAGCTGTGGAAGGATGATCACTGATTCAACCTCCTTACTAGTAATCTGTCTATTTAGATTTTCTAGTCATAGTTCAGTCTTGCAGGTTGTATGTTTCTAGGAATTTACCCATTTCTCCTAGTTTATCTAATCTGTTGGTGTATAGGTTTTATAAACACTCTTATATTTTATATTTCTGTAGGATAAGTTTTACCATCTCCTTTTTTTCTGAGTATATTTATTTGAATTTATCACTCTCTCCTCTGTGAATCTATCCAAAGGCTTCTTAGGAATTTTCCCATTTAATTTTGTTCTAATCTTATTTATTTCCTACTACTAATTTTGAGCCTTCCTGTGTCTTCTTTTTTTCCAGTTCCTTAAGATGTAGAGTTATTTAAGACTACTTTTGTTTCCTGAGGTGGGCATCTCTTTTAGAACTGCTTTTGCTGCCTTCCAAACATTTTGGTGTTGTATTTCCATTTTGGTTTGTAGAAAGGGTTTTATTTTGTTTATTTCCTCTTTGACCTAATGGTTGTTCAGTTTCATATTGTTTAATCTCCACATATTTTCAATTTTTAGCTTCCTCTTTGTAATTAATTTATAGTTTTGTACCATTGTAATTATAAAAGCTGTTGATATGATTTCAGGTCTCTTATTTATTAAAACTTGTTTCTTGTGTAATATATGATCTATCCTGTGTAATAGATGTATACTTGAGAAGCATTTTTATTCTTTTGCTTTTAAATGAAATATTCTGATAAGTTCTTCTTGTCTAACATGTCATTTAAAGCCTATGTTTTTTTACAGATTTTCTGTCCAGATTACCTATTCATTGATGTCAGTTTAGGAGGTGAAGAACAGCTTAAGCATGGGCAAAGTTCCACTATTTTTACTATATTTCTGTCTATTTTTCTCTTTAGGTGTGCTAACATTTGCTTTATATTTTTAGGTGCTCCTATGTTGGGTACATAAATATTTACAAATGTTAGAACCTCTTTTTTTGGCTTTATAACTTATCATTATGTAACACCATTCTTTGTCTCTCATTACAACATTTATTTAAAGTCTGTTTTGACTGATATTAGTATAGTTACTCCAATGTTCTTTTGATTTCCATTTGATTTGTATGAAAGAGAAGAAAACAAGGACAGTGGGTTCCACAAACACCTAAGAAAGAAGAAAATGAGTTAGTTGAGGAGAAAGTGATCAGCATGCCAAAGGCTATTCAGATGTAATAATAAAAAATAATAATGGAAGATCAAAGATAGAAAAGTGTACCTTAGAATTAGTGACACCTTACTAGAAGAGATTTCAGTTGAATAGTGATGATTCATATTGTACTATATTTTGTTTCTGCAGTAATGCAGGGAAATTAGTGAATAAAAAGGGCACCTTTTTATTCACATCATTGTAAAAACAAGGAAAAAGTTGAAGGAATCAGTGTGGGCTTGAGAAAAAAATAATTATGTACTTTGTATAAGTTGAGAAAATTAAGTAAGTATTAATGCTGAAGAAGATTATTTAGGATGTGGAGGGACAGTTTAGGTGAGGGCATAGCAGAAGAAATGTAAAGTAGGATAGGATGAGGGAAGAGTTCAGTGGATTTGTAAATACCCTTATTTTAGCTTGTTTTCTCTCTGAATTGGAGACAGTGCCATTTTCAGAATAAAAGGAAAGGATGGAGAGTCGAAGAAAATAAAAGAGATTTGAAATAGTCATTTTGAAGAATGAGAGAAGCCCCCAACTAGCAGAAATATAATAATGTTATGTCAAACCTTAAATTTATGTTGGCAGCTGTGCTTAACTACCCAGGTGCAAGCTCAGAGAAGGTAGATAATTGGATTCATCCAATTCCAGGGTTTTGCCAAGCAGGTGTGTCAAAAGGACAGAAGTACAATGAACATTATAAATTTTGCAGATTGTGTTTGACATGATTAAGCTTGGAATCTAAAATGTCTGGGGAAAAAAGTGACATAATAATTTTTATTTTTATAATTTTTTAAGTTCCCAATTTTTCTGTAGATGAATTGTATTTCTTTGAAACACAGCAAATCAATTAATTGGCTTTCAGTTGTTTGAAAGTTTTAAGAAGCTCAAGACAATAGGCAACATAGATCAAACATTATTTATCTACAGCCCATAGCATCATCGATTCCAAAATATCATCAGGAGTTTTAATACAATGACCCTTACTTTCACTTAATAGGCATCTGCACTCCAAGAAGGTGAAAATATCTCTCAATATAGTTAGGAGGCAGGAACAGAGGGAGTAGATGATAACCCAGTGGGCACAAGATTGTACTTTTCGACAGCAAGGATTTGATCCTTTCCTTGCATCAGCTTAAAAATATTGTCTTTCCTGTTCAGATCATGTACTTGCAGCTTGTGCTGCCCATTATTTTCATGTGCCGCTCATCATCTGTCTTCAGACTCACCTGGAGGTAGCATCAGTGGTCTGTGTAGCTCATCTTTCACTCTCTGTAGCCCCTATTCAAAACATTCATCAGACAGAAAAATACAGTTTCTTTCCCACTGAGTTGTCATCTACTTCTCTCATGGCTGCTGTCTTTGTTCCTGCATTCTAACTAAACTAAGATATTTTATTTTTACCTTCTTAGAATGCCAGTTAGTGGTTGTTACCTTTATAAGTTCAATGACTGATTTTTCAAAGACATTGGAAATTCAATCATTTGACAGCCATCTTGCTTTTTATTTCTCTGTCTTATTACTCAGAAGTATACATTACTATCATCTTTTCATTAGAACTAGACACTCTAGGGCCTCTCAATTTCCAGAATCCTATTTCTCCCCCCGCCCCCTCTATCAATTGTTACATAATAGTCTTGTTTGACTCTTTTCATAATTTTAAGTTTTCTTTGCTGATTTTTTTTTAATCCTCACCTGAGGATATTTGTTTCAATTTCTTTTTAGGAAGAGTGGGAGGGAGGGAGAGAAAGAGAGAGAGAAACACCAGTGAAAGAAAGAATAATTGATTCCTGCCTCTTTCCTACCCCTTACTAGGGATTGAGCCCACAACCTTGGCATGTGCCCTCGATCAGAATTGAACTTGGGACCCTTCAGTCTGCAGGCCGATGCTCTATCCACTAAACCAAATTAGCTAGAGCATGACATCTTTTTATTAATTAATATTTAAAGTTTATTTTTAAAATTATAATTTATGTCAGTTATACTAAAAACTAAGAAAATATTTTTAAATCTATAGTTTAACACGTTTTTAGGGTTGTATATTTATTTGTGTACATATGTTCATAAAATCACATAAAATCAGCCCTGCCAGGTGTGGCTCAGTTGGTAGGAACTAGGAGTGTCCTGCTGCACACGAAAAGTTCACAGGTTTGATTCCCAGTCAGGGCACATGCATAGGTTGCAGATTGGATCATTGGTCCCAGTTGGGGTGTGTGTGGAAGACAAACAATAGATGATGTTTCTCTATTTCCTTCTCCATCCTCTCTCCCATTCTCTTTGTCTAAAAATATTAGTGACAAATGTCCTAGGGTGAGAATAAAATCAAATAACTATTACCTTCATTTCTACTAAGCAGAGCTACTTTGGTGTTTTGATCAATATTCTTCCAGAAATACTATATAGACATTGACAAATGTATGAGATCAAGATGCACTTTTATTTCCTGCTTTAATCATTTACTTAGAAATAGTGAAAATCTTTTTGTGTTTATATTTTTTTAAATTTGAATGTTGGATCATCTTCATTAAGGATATTTTGTTTTCTAGAAATCATGCAAGGCAGTCAGTGCAGGAATCTTTTTTAAAGTTTATCTAAACCAGTTAAAGTTATCCGTCTGGGTTTATAAGAAGATGCCTGTTGAAAGAAAAGTCAAAGGCATGTAATGGGAATGCCCAATAACCTTTTAGACAAGTTTCTGTAAAGATTTAAAGTTGATTCCAATGTGTAGAAAAAGTAGAACAGTTTGAAATATAAATTATTCATGTAGATGGGAAGAGACTTAATAAGATAAATTTAAATGCACTTTTTAACGTTTTTGGTCATGCTAATACTTATAAAATGATCATGAATGTAGTTCTCTCTTCTGTTTGTCAGAAGTGTTTTGTGACAGAACATAATTTTTAGGATCATATACTATTTTATGTATATGACTTATATTCATCTATTATTGGAGGATTGTATTTTCTAATCAAGTTTGCTGCAATGGACAATGTGATGAACATCCTCACAGTTTATAATTTGCATGGACCTCAGATAATTTCATTAGGATGTATTCCTAAAAATAGAATTCAAGGACAAAGGCATGCACATTATAAGAATTCTGTCCTATGTGCCAATTGACCTCAGGGAATCTTATTTCATATGTTATCATCATGTGCAGTATATAATTTAAATGAAAAATTAATGGACAGTATATTTCTTTCAGCTAAGCTGATGATAATCACTATTGGAGAAACCTAAGGGCAAAGTAAACACTATGCAGAATGAATCTAATACATTTCTACATCCCTCTTCATCTGAAAATATTATTGATTCTCTTTTAAAAACAATGAAGTTTATGTGAGATCTTGTATTGTGGTTGATGATGATATTATTCATAGCATAAGAAAATCAATGTGTACTTATAATTCCATACTTCATAGACTGTATCATTTGTTTTAAGCTTTTTTGTTTGTTTTAAGCAATTATTTTTCTTTCAGAAGCAACTCATATATATATATATGTGTGTGCATATACATATTTGTATATATGCATGCACATATATATATGCATATGTGTCTATGCCTGTGTGTATGTATGTTCACACACCTATTGTTAGGCCATATATAAATAGATTGAGGTATAAGGAAATTTCATAGGAAATTATGTTACATATTTTTAAGAGTGAACAGTTATTTATGTTCAACAGATCAGTATATATTGGCAAAGGGAGTTAGAAAACAGGGAAAATAGTCTTGGAGGTTGCATGGCACAAGCACCATTTAGATTGTTACTACTATGTGCTGAGTAAGCATAAGAATGTCTACCAGGCCCTAACCAGTTTGGCTCAGTGGATAGAGCGTCGGCCTGCAGACTGAAATGTCCCACGTTCTATTCCAGTCAACCAAGGCATGTATCTTGGTTGCGGGCACAACCCCAGTAGGAGGTGTGTAGGAGGTAGCTGATCAATTTTTCTCTTATAAATGTTTCTAACTCTCTATCCCTCTCCCTTCCCACCGTAAAAAAACAAACAAACAATATTTTAAAAAAAAAAACCTATCAGGAAGTATCTAAACTATATTTCCTAATATACCCACATACAAATCATACTTTATTATAGATGAAATAATGGTTCTTTTATTCAAATTTGTAACCTGTGAGCATGCAACTTAAATCAACATTCTGTTTTAAGGGCTCTTAAAGAAGGGTATTCTGTACTTTCTCTTAAGCATTTATTAAAAAGTTTCTCCCTATAATTATTTTAAATTCACTATCCCTTGAGATCTCTTCTGCCATGTTTCAAATAATGCATTCTCTACTGCTAAGGTTATCCTTCATATAAGTTATTCCTTTATAAAATACTAGAGTGTTGGCGCACAAAATTCATGCACTCAGGAAGGGGAAGTCCCCCAGCCTGGTCTGTGCCTACTCACAGTGCAGGAGCCCTGAGATGGATCCTTCCAAAGAGGTAGGCCCTGCCCACCCATCCAGGGTTCCTAGATGGATTGTTCCAAAGAGGTAGGCCAGAGCTGGGGGTCTCACCCCTGTGTCAGGCGCAAAGGGCCATGGAAAGCCCACCTCCGTTGTGCATGCAGCCAAGAGGGATTGCTGGATCATATGGTAGCTCTATTCTTAACATTTTGAGGAATCTCTATTCTAGCCTATCTAATAAAAGAGTTATATGCAAATTGACCATACCTCCACTACCTCAACAATATTCTGATGACTACTTGGGCTTTATTAGTAAGGATGTCTACTTAAAATATATTTTTATTAATTTCAGAGAGGAAAGGAGAGAGAGAGAGAGAGAGAGAGAGAGAGAGAGAGAGAGAGAGAGAGAGAAACATCAATGATGATAGAGAAGCATTGATTAGCTGCCCTCTTATATGCCCCACACTGGGGACTGAGCCCACAAGCTGGGCATATGCCCTGATGGAAAATTGGACAGTGACTTCCTGGTCCATAGGTTGACACTCAACCACTGAGCCATGTCAGCCAGACTACAAAATATCTCTTAAGATGAACAAATATGGTTAGAATTTTTTCTCTCTCCAAAGAAAAATATTAATTAAAATATTATATTGTGTTTTACAACCAACGATTTTTAAAACTTAAATTTATTGGGGGTAATATTGGTTAATGACATTATATAAGTTTCAAGTGTACAATTCTATAACATATCATCTATATATTATGATGTGTGCATACCACCCAAAGTCCAGTCTCCTTCTGTCACTATTATTTCAATTCCTTTTCCCTTATTTCCCCCCTAACTCCTTCCCCTCTGATAATCACCATACTATTTTCTATATCTATGAGTTTGTTCATTTGTTATTTTCTATTTTATGTTCCACATATATGTGAAAGCATATGGTTCTTTTATAACTGACTCATTCACTTAGCATGATATTGTCAAGATCCATTTATGTTATTGCCAATTATAGTATTTTATCCTTTTTATGGCTGAGTAGTATTTTATTGTATATGTGCACCATTTCTTCTTTTTCCAATCATCCATCAAAAAATAACTTAGGTTGTTTTCATGTCTTGGCTACTGTAAATATTGCTAAAGTGAACATAGGTATACATATATGAATAAATATTTTCAAAATTTTCAGTTAGATACCCAGAAGAAGGATTGCTGGATCAGATGGTAGCTCTATTATTAACATTTTGAGGAACCTCTATTCTAGCCTATCTAATAAAAGAGTAATATGCAAATTGACCGTACCCCCATTGTCCCAACAAGCCACACGCACCAGCCACGCCCACCAGCCAATCAGAGTAAGTATGCAAATTAACCCAACCAAGATGGCTATGGCCACAGAGAGTGCCTGAGGGAGGCTAGGGTTGCCTCTGGTGATGAAGGAAGCCAAGCCTTCTGCACATTCTGGCCAGTGCTTAAGGCTACAAAGTTTCAATTGTAGAAGATAAATAAATCTCCACTTGGATCACTGGGTGGTGTGGCCAGTCAGCCTGCAAACCAACACAGGCCCCTGGCCCAGGCCACTCCATGCCCCAAGGAAATACCCACCCTGATCCAGGACACCCTTCAGGGCAAACCAGCTGGCCCCCAACCATGCACCAGGCCTCTATCCTACCTAATAAAAGACTAATATGCAGATTGACTGTCACTCCAACACACAAGATGACTGCCCCTATATGGTCAAAAGATCCTCCCCCCATGTGGACACAAGATGTCCACCACAAGATGGCCAGCAGGAAAGGGCAGTTGGGAGGGACCAGGCCTGCAGGGAAGGGCAGTTATGGGTGACCAGGCCTACAGGGGAGGGCAGTTAAGGGAAAACAGGCTGGCAGGGGAGCAGTTAGACATCAGTTAGGCTGGCAGGGGAGTGGTTAGGGGGTGATCAAATTGGCAGGCAGAAGCAGTTAGGGGCAATCAGAAAGGGAGGCAAGTGAGCAGTTGGGAACCAGCAGTCCTGAATTGTGAGAGGGATGTCCAGCTGCCCTGGTAGGATTAGGTCTAAATGGGCAGTCAGACATCCCTCAAGAGGTCCCAGATTAGAGAGCAGGCTGGGCTGAAAGACAGCCCCCTCCATGCATGAATTTTATGCACTAGGCCTCTAGTTTTCTATAGGAACCATACCTGTTAACATTCCCACCAGCCGTGAATGACAGTTCCTTTTACTTCACATTCTCTCCTATACTTGTTATTTTTTGCTTTATTGATAACAGCATTCTAGTAGATGGGAGGTGGTATTTCATTGTGGTTTTGACTTATATTTTCTTTATAGCTAGTGAAATTGAGTGTTTTTTCATATATATGTTGGCCATTGGTATTTCTTCTTGGGAAAAGTGTTCAAGCCCACTATCCAACTTTAAAATTGGATTCTTTGTTTGCTGTTGATTCAGTTTTGTTTTTTTTTTTTGTTTGTTTGTTTTTTGGATATTAGCTCTTTCTTAGAGGTATCATTTGCAAATATCTTATTCCATTTGTTTGCTTGGCTTTTTGTTTTGTTGATGATTTCTTTAGCTGTGTAAAAGCTTTTTAGTTTGATGTAGTTCATCCGTTTATTTTGGATTTTACTTCCCTTGCCTTTGTGATCAAGACAACCAAAGTTTTCAAATACCTTTTCTAAATGAAATTTCACTTACTAATTCTCATTTTCAATTTCCTCAACAAATATGAGTTATTTAAGTTTGAATAATTTACTCAAATATTTTAATTATAATTTAAAACTAATGGGTATGAAATATGCTTGCCTTGATGATTGTAAAAGTAATAATAAATATTAATATTTTATATCTAAAGAGAAGTATTAATTTATAATAAAAAAATTTTCAGGTTGTATTAAAGCAAGATAGGAGCGCATGAGTCATTTGCATAAGATAAATGTATCAGATGTTTAGTTAAAATTAAAATGTATTTACTTTAATATTTATATTCTGATATTTCTGTTCTATATTAAGAAGGTTCAATAAAACATAATTTGTCAGTAACATACTATTGTGATGAATCATTTGAATCCTATAATGACAATTTCAATTTAATCTCCTTATGGAGATTTGAAAATAGTTTTAGATACTATTAATATATCTGCATTAGCAAACTGTTTACCTCCAAATGATTCTTCTAGGGATAAAAACTCAACAAAGATGAGATAGTTTTGAAAAAATTATATTAACAACCTTTCTAGTATTAGTTTCCCAGAAAACTACTAATTTACCAGTAAAGAAAGATTGGATATTAGCATTGTTTAAAAGATTATTTTGTTATTATAGGCTCACAATGGAAAGAGGAAAAAAATGACACCCTTGTGGTGACTGATTATTATTCCCATAACCTTTCTACCACTTATTTATCTTTTGTTTTATAATTTATTAAAATAGGAAATTTGCCAAGACCGGTTTTGCTCATTGGATAGAGCGTCGGCTTGCGGACTGAAAGGTCCCAGGCTCAATTCCGGTCAGGGGCATGTACCTTGCTTGCGGGCACAACTCCACTGTGGGGCGTGCACGAGGCCGCTGATGGATGTCTCTCTCTCATTGATATTTCTGACTTTCTATCTCTTTCCCTTCCTCTCTATAAAAAATCAATAAAATATATATAAAAAAGGGAAATTTAAAAAATGAAAAAGAACCTTGATAACAAATGTTTCTCTTTACATCAGGATATAAGAATTGATGCAATTAAAACTTTCTATAAAATAGAGATTAGGATTTAATTTTTATGGTCATTCTTTCTCTCTCTCTCTCTCTCTCTCTCTCTCTCTCTCTCTCTCTCTCTGTCTCTCTCTGTCTCTCTCTCTTTCATTCCCATTTTCTCTTTACCATAGATGACTGAGAACTAATTATATAATGTATGCCTCCCTTAAGATACTCGTATAAATTTGTCATATAATCTCTAAATCATCACATCCCGTGTACTATTTGCACTCTGTATCCCTTTATGATGATATTAGGTATCATCTGTTTCTCTTGTTTTTATTCTTTCTGACTGAAACTTAACCTTAGTGAATAATATGCACAGTATCTTTCCATAGGCAAAACTATTGTATCTAGTGAATGTACCTTTGGAAAAATGTCAAAATTGTGATGGGATGGAAAATGTTCGATACATTTTCCTATTCTGTTTAAATGCTGATAGCATAGGAAAATGTTTAACAATATGTCTGGAAGGCATTTGTAATTCTTGTATATGAAAACTCTTTTTATATTTTTCTATAACCTGTTTTTTGACCCATAAGATTTTAACCCTCAAGCAGCAACTCTTGGATAATAGTCCTGAATAATAGATGCTAAAAAATGCAACTATATAATACTCATTTTGTGATGTCATACTTACAGCAAATCTATGTACTAGTGGGATGATATAATGCAAAAATTATTATCCAATGGCATTTTTTGTATAGTAGTGAATAAATAGTCATACTGTAGGTATGTAAAAGTTTCATTAAAAAAAGTTATCTGTTTAGCATGGCTTGGTAATTAGAGCATTGGCCTACACACCCGAGGATCACAGGTTTGATTCCCTGCCAAGGGCCTGTAGCTGGGTTGCAGGTTCAGTCTCTGCCTCCTGTTGTGTATGTGGGCGGCAAAGCAATCAGTGTTTCTCTCTTTTTCTCCCCTGCCTCTGTTTCTCTTTACCCACACACATATACATCCTCAAAGTCATTGGAAAAAATGTCCTCACTCCAAAATATCCTCATTCCTTGGGTGAGAATTAATGAAAAAAAGAAAAAGATAAATATTAAACTGAAGTTTCTAGGAATAAATTGGTTGATGTCTACAATTTACTTTTTACTTATTTTAATTGAGGTATAATTGACATTAGTTTCAGGTATACAATGTAATGATATATAATGTCTAGTTGATATCTATTACCCCGCATATTTACAAATATCTTCTTTTATGACTGAAGAATACTCTGTTGTATATGTATACCACATTTTCTTTATTTCATTTATCAATAAACATTTAGGTTGCTTCTATATGTTGGCTATCTATATATATACAAGCCTAATATTCAAAGTGTTCCCTCCAGAGTTCTACTGACCAGGAGTTTGATGGCTCGCTATGATGTGTGCTGACCACCAAGGGGAGGCACGGAATGAAGGAAGGCCCAGGCCTGGTGCCAGCAGGAGTTAGAGACCCTACCTGTGTACAAACTTTGTGCACTAGACCTCTAGTTGTAAATAATAGTGCAAGAGACATGGGATCCCTATATCTTTGTAAGTTAGCATTTTTGTTTGCTTTGGATAAATGCCCAAAAGTGACATTGCTAGACAATATATTAATTGCATTTTTTTATTTTTATTATTTAGAATTCCCCATACAGTTTATCATCTTTTAAGAAAACATAAATACAAAGTATTTTACAACACACTCTCAAAAGACAAATCAATTATGAAAACTAGACTCAGATATGGCAAATACATTAAAATTATACAATAGGGAATTTAAAATGACTATGGTTAATATGTTAAAGGCTCTAACAGAAAAGGTGAACAGCATCAGATCAAATAGATAATTCTAGCGGAGAGAATAAAATGATCAAGATTGATTGGAAAATATAGCAGCAAAGTTAAAAAATGCCTTTGATGGCTCATCATTTGATTCAACAGAGGAGTCAGTGAATTTTAAACATCTATTTAAATTATACAAACTAAAACAGAGAGAAAAGAGGGAGATAGTAGATTCAAAGCCTCTTGGACAATATTTAATTGTCTTTCTTATATGAATTTGGAATTCACTGGAAGAGAGAGTGAATAGGAAGAAGAAATGTTTGAAGGAACAATGGAAATTTTCAAAAGATATCAACAGAATCTAATTAAGAATCCAATAACTCACAGGAAACCAAAACACAACAAAGCAAACAAGTCCAACAAAAATAATTTTAAAAAACCTATCTAGACATATTATATTCAAAATAATGGAAAACTAGATAAAAAGAAAATCTTGAAGTCACTCATACAAAAAAAAAAGATATATTACATAGAAGGAGTAAAAGATTACCTCAAAATAATCTGTAGCAAACACATTATATTAAATAAGATCTAGAGATAGCAGATAAGCTTATAAAGAGATACACAACGTAATTATTCATTAGGGAAATGTCAATTAAATCACATCTATTAGGATGGCTTAAAAGGAGAGAGAGACAATCCCAACTGTTGCAGAGAATGTGAAACAACTTGAATTCTCATACATTGCAGGTTAGCTGTTTCTTAAAAATTAAATATATACATGTATTTATTGTATTAGGAATTCTACTTCAAGGTATTTACACAAGTCAAAACTTATGTTCACAGAAAAAAATGTCCAAATATGTATGAAAGCTTAATTCATTAATACCATAAATAGAAACAA
Organism: Lasiurus borealis; assembly: GCA_004026805.1. NCBI lineage: Eukaryota > Metazoa > Chordata > Mammalia > Chiroptera > Vespertilionidae > Lasiurus > Lasiurus borealis. The sequence goes on from PVJN01007663.1 coordinate 47,279, forward strand.
CCCTAATGCACTTTGCAGGTAAATGGATAAACAAACTGTGTTATAGACATACAATGGAATGCTATTCAGCTATAAAAAAGGAAGACTATTGTTTTACATAAAAACATGAATGACTCTTAAATATTTGTTACTAAATAAAATGACTCAGAAATAAAGGAGTATGTGTTCTATGATTCCATTTATATGAGATTCTGGAAAAGTAAGTGTAGAATACAGAATAAATAGATGGATGCAGGTGTTTGGAATGAAAGGGGCTTTGATTATAAAGAGTTAGCATGGGGGAAGTTTTGGAGTGATGGAACTGTTTTGTATGTTATTGTGATTATAGAAACCTGACTCTAACATTTTTAAAATTCCTCAGAAATGAGCACTGAGTTTTATTATATTACAGTAAATGCATAATAAGAAAAACATCAATAAGGATGTCTGCGGGAATGTGGGCTGTGACAAATGAATCTACTTAAAAAGAAAACTGACCTAATTAACTTTGGAAAAATAGTTCTTTTGAGTTGATTGTATAAGGCTGAAGAAAAAAAAGAACAATAAATATATAATTTTCCCCACATATATTTCTATGTGTATGTATTTGTGAGTATGGTTTTTGATGTATTTTTTGTTATTGTTGTTCTAAAATGATGGATCATGTGCTTATTTAGACACCAAGTATAGAAGTGGTCTAAGACAAGAAAGAGAGGGGCGGCATGCTAGTGTAATCCTACAGGAAATAAAAGAGAGAAAAACAAGAAGCTCAGAGTTGGCATTAAACTGAAGTAGAGGTACATATTCTAAAGTCCGACCGAATAAAAGTGTAAGGGAGGAAGGCAAAAGCTTCAAGAGGCAGAAATTAAAAAGTGCATGCCTATTGGCCTTAATTCACTCAATAAAATAGAAAAAAAAGAGTCTATAAGAATGAAAAGAGTGATGACTCATCCAGTATGGCATGGTCTTTCTTGAGGTTAAAGGTATATCCTTGAGGTAATGCTAATAAAGTCTTTCATTGACTTCTGGGACAGAGGATGACTTTCTTTTGATTATGAAAGTATATGCCCACTATTATAAAAAAATACTTTTTATTGTTTAACAGAAATATAGATTTAGTCCAGTTAGTGGCTTTGCTTTTTTGACATTAAAAAAAATTATCTTTATTGTTGAAAGTATTAATGATGTTCCCTTTTTCCCCCATTTACTCCCTCCCACCTTGCTCCTGACCCCCTCCCCCTGGCCAAATGTTAATTTTGTATTCTGCTACAGTGATACATTCATTTATTAAATCTAGTCGTTTTTTGGTGGAGTCTTCAGAGTTTTCTATGTATAATATGTCACCTGCAAATAATGACAGTTTTATCTTTTCATATCCAATTTGGATGCATTTTATATTTTTCTCTTCTTGTCTGATCACTGTGGATAAGCATCCAGTACTATGTGGAATAAGAGTGTGAAAGTGGACATCCCTATCTTGTTCCTGCTCTTAAGGAAAATGCTTTTAGTTTTTGCACATTGAGCGTAATGATGGCTGTAGGTTTGACATATATGGCCTTTATTAGGTTGAGGTATGATCCCTCTCTTCCCACTTGCTGAGAGTTTTTAATCATAAATGGGTTCTGGGCCCTTGCCAGTATTTCTAAACAGTTAGAGCTTTAGCTTGCAGACCCAAAGGTCTTGGGTTTGATTCCCAATAAAGGGCACATACTGAGTTACTGGTTCAATACCCAGCCCAGTCAGGAGCATGCACGAGAAAAACAATTGATGTGTGTGTGTGTGTCTGTGTGTGTGTGTGTGTGTGTGTGTGTGTGTGTGTCCCTCTCTCCTTTCATTCTCTCTGAAAAACCATGAAAAGAAAATATCCGGTAAGGATTAACAACAAACAAACAAAAGCTTGGTGCTGAATTTTTTTAAATACTTTTTCTGCATCTATTAATATGATCATCTGACTTTTATCTTTCATTTTGTTTATGTGATATATCACATTTATTGATTTGCAAATTTTGTATCAGCCTTGTATCCCTGAGATAAGAAACTGATGTATTTTTAGACACTAATAATAAACTCTCAGAAAAAAAAAATTCCATTTACCATTGCAATAACAACAACAACAAAAAGTTATCTTTGAGTAAGCTTAACCATGAAGGTTAAAATTCTGTATTCATAAAAAATAGATGACATTGAAAAAAAATAGACCGCCAGCTTTTTTGAAATTTTTAATGTGAGTGTTTAAATTGCTTTTAAAGTTTGAAAACAAAAAAAAGCAACACTGGAAATGTTCGTGCCTGCCATACTTGGGGAAGATTAAATAAAACAGGCTATAAGATAAATTTCAGTACCAATGAAGCCAAATTATTTTTTTCTGAAGTAAATAAGTATTTTAAACCCTGAATATTTAGTGGTTTCAGATGTGGGCTTCTTAAAGAGGATCCAAAGGTTGCATTTAGTTCAAGAAAAAGAAGCTTAGTCTGCAAGAGCTGGCCATTTGAAATCACCCAAGGCTTCAGAAACTACAAATTTCAAAGTAGAAAAAGATAGTGTAGCTAAATACATAGAAATCAGATATCAAAATGACCAATTCCAGATATGAAAATAGATCACATCCTCTTAAAACAAGAACAGCAACTAAAATCTTATGGTAGATGCTGGCCACCCAATGCAGTACAAAACATGAAGCTTAGCACAGTGTCTCCTTTTCTCTTTATTAAATAATTAATACACTTATTGTGGGAGAATTTACCAAACCAATTTCAGTAGCATTCTCTGTGGACTCAAGGGTTAAATGTATGGAACTATAGTAGAGGTGAGTTCTACAGTACAATTTTCTCAAGTTTATGTGAAACCACAGTGTAACTCAGATTATTTTCTGCTCAATATTAAGCCTATTTTGCTTCAATATATTTTATTAAATTCAATTAGCAAGCAGAGAGTTTTAGTATGTTAACTTAGATCACATTTCTATTTCATAAAACAATATAAAATGCAATTCTAATACATTACTTATCAATTATATAGTGTCTAAATTAATTATTCTTAAGAAATGCTGATTAGTTTTCTTTTTCTTCTTTTTAAACAAACTTTATTTATTTGTCATTGAGCTGAGAGATAGAGAAAAGGAAGAGAGAAAGAAAGAGAGAGAGAGAGAGAGAGAGAGAGAAAGAGGAGAGAGAACCATCAATCTGTTACCTACCTCACACACAGACCCAGACCCAGAATTGAGCTGGTGATCTTTTGGCACCTGGGATGATGCTCAATCACTTGAGGCACACCAGCCAGGGCAAATGACTAATTTTCTTGAATCTAAATCTCTCTAAGTAAAATTCAGTTAAATTATCTATTTTAAAAAACATTGCCATCCTTGGAGTCAAACACCAAAAATTAATATCGCTCAATCTACTTTCTAAGAATGTCTAATTTTTAAAATGTTGTATTCTTGATTGTCCCTGTTTAAATTAACATTCTTACGAATTTAAAATAATGTGTACAGGGACAATTAGTGGTGTGAAGTTTTTAATATGACAATTTCAATGCAATGCGACTTTGATTTAAATGTCACAAAAGTGCTGAGACCGGTTTGGCTTGGTGGATAGAGCGTCGGCCTGTAGACTGAAAGGTCCCAGGTTCGATTCCGGTCGGTGGCATGTACCTTGGTTGCGGGCACATCTCCAGTGTGGGGCATGCAGGAGGTGACTGATCGATGTCTCTCTCTCATCGATGTTTCTGACTTTCTATCCCTCTTCCTTCCTCTCTGTAAAAAATCAAGAAAATATATTAAAAATAATAAATGTCACAAAAGTGACATATTTTCTTAAGCAATTGTGAAGGACAATAGCTCAATGGTTAAGATACATGTGCTAACAGACAGATAAAGCAATCAGTTGGCTCAGTTTCTCATCTTAAATAAAAAAATATAGTTTTAATCTAGTTTATGAATAGCTTTCAGAACACACATGTGTTTCCTACATGCTAAGTGTTTGTTTTTTTTCAATTGCCATATAAGTCAAGTATACACAGGCTGTTCCATCTTTCATCCATCCTTACCTTAGATTGTGACCTGTTTCCTAAAACTGGTATTAATTTCTGAATTCCTGCCAGTTTGCAGTGAATTCCTATTTATTTCTTTAATCTGTATTCTGTCTGCAAGCACATACACTGCAATATCTACCAGTTACTTGGTGCCCAGCAAGTCTAGCCATACCCTAATGGATGTGGCTAGTCCTAGCAACTGCTATTCTGGTACCTATGCTACTGACCCAGTCCAGAACTGGCAAGTGTATCTGTTCTAGTCAGTTTAAATATGGAGGAATTTTGTATGTATTAAAGTAACACTAAGTGCTAAAGAACTTTTTTTTTTAACATTTTTACAAATATATTTTTTTTATTGAGTTTTTATAGAGAGGAAGGGAGAGAGATGGAAACATTGATGAGAGAGAAACATCCATCAGCTGCCTCCTGAACCCTCAACCCCGCATCCAAGGCACATGCCACTGACAGGAATCGAACCTGAGACCCTTCGGTCCACAGGCTGATTAGCCACTGAGCCAAACCAGTTTTGGCTAAATGCTAAAGATCTTAATGATTACGAAGAAGTAAACACACAGAGAACTAGGCTTTTGGTTATAGGACACTCTAGTAGGATGAAGACAAGAGTTTGAGGGAAACACAGGAATTGACAAAGTATTATCTTGACCGGGATCTTTGGGAATTATTTCAGATAACACTTTGAAAGGTACCAGCCTGAACATGTTTGGTAGTAAAACTAAAACCAAAATTTACTCAAATGATTAGTTGTCAGAATTTCCTATCAAATAGCAAAAGGTGATAATTATTCCTAATGAAAAAAAAGAAGATAACAATGTCAAGTTTTTATACCTCTGTGATTATTTTTATCATATTTTTGGAGGGGCTATCTCATAACATTTTGTAGGAGTTGTCAAATAGAGAATACAAAAAATTTACTGACTCACATATATGTTGCTCCAGATATAAAATCTTGCATTACAGAGCAGTCTATTTCAAGTACTTTTTCACCCCTAGAAAATAGCTGTCTATGGTGAAAAAATTGATATGGAGATTTTGTTTCTAAGAAACTGAAATTCAAAGGTATCATAGATGGTAGATAAAACATGTATCACAAAGTCAGAGTCATTTGATCAAATATAACTGAGTCTAAGTTGAATCTGTGTAAGAAACCAGTGAACTCATACCAATTTCTAATTTCATAGAATTTATATTTATACTACCAAGATGTAAACATATTAGGCCAAATAATGTGTAAATGTAAAGTTTAGACATTTTGCCCTGTCAGGTAGCTGTAAAGCCATTTGTGATGTCTATGTTGATGCTTTTTAGCTCATTTTGAGAAAATAAACCTTAGTTTTTTATTTCATATTGTGCCTCCAATGCATGGAAGATGAAGAGCATAAAACACAATTTTATTGATTTCTTAATTAATTTGTTATTGCTATTTTCTTTATGTAGTTCACTAAATGCCATATATATGAAATTTTTCAGGGTGCAAGGGAGTATATCACAATTTCATTACTTTTTGTATTGATTTTTTTTTTATTTTTAGTACTTGGGAAAACTAATTTAATATGGGCTGCATCTGATATGGCTCTGGTCATAGCCTATAAGGGAAAAGTAGGTATAAAAACAATATTTGGAAAAAGAAAAGAGAAAAAATGGAAAATATTTGTACGTCTGTAAAATATTTGTACCTCTTTACTATTCTGTAAATAATAGTAAAGCCAAACCTATTAGGAATGCCAGATAATCAAAATGTAGCAAATATAGAGCTGAAAGAACAGACTTGACAAAAATGTTAATCATAAGTATCTAGCATGTTAATGTAAAGTTAACGTAAAAGATTAGACTGTCCCCCAATGCCTCATCCCAGACTAGTTAGATATATCCATGTCTAGCATACAACAAAGGCTTTTTGACACATCATGACTCCAGGGCAGCAGGCTGGTATTAGGATCTATCCTCACTGAGGATTTTTCCCTGATCAATTTAATCTTTGCACTTAATGGATTTCTTATAAATGTCCTGTCTTATGACATAAATAAGAGTTTATGCTATTTTATAGTTTTCTACGACCCTCTATTACCTGCCTTATTTGTAAAGTACTCATCTTGAAGAATCAGAATGGAAAAAAGGAACTTTAAAAGTTATTTTGGTGGTTATAATATTGGGGCAGGGGCTGATGTAACATCTCTTAGCGTCCCCTTCTTTGTGGCTGGACAAATTTCATTGGCTTGCAGTCTGCAAATAGGAAAATAAAGTTCCAGATTATTACTATCATTTGATTTAAAAAATGATATTTCACCAAGAAATTGAGAAATGCCATCTTTCATTTTCCTGCTATGTCTAAGAGAGGTATACATTATTTCCACTAAAGGAAGATTGTCCTAATAATCATAAGCAGATCATAGTGACCATCTCTGTAAGTTATTTACTGCTAACCAAAATATTATTCATGCGTGTATTTGTTGTTTCTGGAGGGTGGACAAAGCATGAACCACAAACTCATTCTCTTCTCTGTAGAATTTATACTATATACATCCCTAAATAGTATATCTATATCACAGGATCTTTTGGTAAAAGTGTACTTTTGTTTCTCTCTCACAATATTAATATCCTTTCATTATTTTCTTTTGTGTGCTTTATTTAATTGTCCTATTGTTGACTTCAGGAGCATTTATTGCCTTATTAATATTTTAATGTCCTGTCAGTTTGTCCAGTATTTAAAGAATTGTTTGCACTTAACAAATATGTATTGTATTAAGTTTACCTGAGTATTTTCTTTCAGGGTAAGATTTGGAGTATTTTAATGAGAAAAGACTTTCTATTAGTTTCTCTTTAGAGAAGAGGGATTTCATTGGTAAATGCCATGAGTGTTTAAGGGAGATATTCAATTGCCTAAATCAGCTGAGAAAATGCTATCTAAAATGAATTATTCTGTGTTCACAAAGACTCCCTAAGTAAATAAGAAATCTGGTGTGATTTTTTCTTCCTATAGATAACCACATGATGAGAACAAAGGGCCTCTCATAAACCATTCCAATAGAGCAAGAGCCTAATACTTTGAAATAGTCTTTAGCCAGAGCATTCTTGCAACGCAGGCATCCTTTTCAGAATAATGAAGTATTGCTTCAAGTATGTTAATAAGGTCAACTGGCACTTGCAATATGCTAAGTCAAATCATTCTTATCAACATTCTTTGCTAACACCAGAATTTAATTTTCATTCAATTTAAAAAATTTAATCACATCAGCTTTAAATTTTAACCCTTCCTCAAGGAAAGATGTTTTTAATAATGACTGTTCTAAATAAAATTGCTTAGATTTTCCCTGACAGATATGATTGTGATGTTGATAAGGCATTACATGTTTATACCCCCCCACACACACTACACGTTGCAAAAATATAGAGTAAAATCATATTTATAACAGAGATTAGGTAGGCATGTTAATAGTATTTTATATAGCCCCATAACAGTTTTTTCATCTAGACAAGTGGTCGGCAAACTCATTAGTCAACAGAGCCAAATATCAATAGTACAATGATTGAAATATATTTTGAGAGCCAAATTTTTTAAACTTAAACTTCTAATGCTACTTCTTCAGAATAGACTCACCCAAGCTGTGGTATTTTGTGGAAGAGCCACACTCAAGGGGCCAAAAAGCTGCATGTGGATAATGAGCTGCAGTTTGCTGACCATGGTTCTAGACAGATTAAAGGGGCTCTTAACAGAAATGACAAAAATTCCTCCTAAAGTATGAGCCTGTCCCCCAAGGAAGATAAATCTCAAAATACATAAGAATGGCTCAGCAAATATAGTGTGTGTATATGGTGGGACTTAGAGAACACATTTGACCAAAGTATGTCTTAATTCCATTAAGCCCTGTTTCAAAATTAATGATAAGAACAAAAAATTTCTAACCTATAAGAAAACCCCCCAAAAATTTTGAAGGTAGGTATTTAGAAAATGTATTCTAAGGCAAGATCCTGAGTGCTTATGTAAAAACAACTTGAAATTTTTGTTTTATTATAATCCTTTAGCTTTTAGATAACTCTGTTTCGTTGGTCTAATAACCTATTCTATAAAACAAAACTACTTCTATCTGCTTTTATTTTTTTTTATTGTCATAGACTCAGATGATCACATTTCACTCAAGGTTATTTCATATAAAAATATTCATTAAAAATGGAGATATCAGGGCAGGACAGGATGCTTATATTAACCACTTCTGTGTACTAGAAGTCTTAGAAAAATTAGGCAAGAAATAGGAATACAAGACACCAAATAAGAAGGAAGAAGTGAAATGATCTCTGTTAGCAGAAGACATGACATCATATATGGTATACCATGAAGATTTACATAAAACAACAACAATGAAAACTTGTTAGAACTAACAAGTTAATTCAGCACATTGCAGGATAAAAAAAATCAATAAACATAAATATGTGCTGCTTCTAGGCACTAACAATGAATGATCCAAAAAGATATTAAGAAAATAATTCTACTTACAATAACATCAAAGAGAATAAAATGTTTAAGTTTAAATTTAACGAAGGAGTTAAGATACTTGTACAATGAAAATTACAAACTGATACTTTGAAAGAAATTAAAGAAGACAAGTAAATTGAAAGACATCCTGTGTAAATTGATTGAAAGACATAATGTTAAAATGTCAATATTACCTGAAGCTAGGATTCAAAATGAATCTCTATAAAAATCCCAATGGAATATTTTGTAAAATAGAAAAATCCATCCTAAAGTTCATATGGAATATCAAAGGGCCTCAAATAGCCAAAACAATTTGAAAAAGAAAGAAGTTGGAGAGCTCACACTTCCTGGTTTCAAAACTTATTGCAAAGCTATAGTAACAAAAACAGGTTTGGCTCAGTGGATAGAGCATCCGCCTGCGGACTGAAAGGTCCTGGGTTCAATTCCAGTCGGGGGCATGTACCTTGCTTGCGGGCACATCTCCGGTGTGGGGTGTGCAGGAGGCGGCTGATCGATGTCTCTCTCTCATCGATGTTTCTAACTTACTATCCCTCTCCCTTCCTCTCTGTGAAAAATCAATAAAATATATTTAAAACAAAACAAAACAAAAACAACAGTGTGCTACTGGCAAGAAGACAAGCCTATAGACCAATGAAATAGAATAGAGTCTAGAAATAAATGTAACCATTTATCGTCAAATAAATGTTGGCAAGGGTCCCAAAACCATTCAATGAAGAAACTACAGTCTTTTCACCAAATGATGCTGTGAAAACTGGCTAGCAACATGAAAACTAGAATCCTAATACATAAAAAGCCAGTGGTCATCACAACCAAAACAACCAGATGGATGACCGAACAGCAGGCTGCATGGGGCGACTTGAATGTTTTCATTAATTCTTCTCTCCATGCTTTGAATTCTTAAGTGGTTTCATAACAACTTTGTTCACGGTCACATGCTTATATATACTTTCCATTTTCTCCAGAGGCATATCACAAATGTTTTCTTTGTTAAGTGTTCTTTGTTGTTGATTTTTTCCCTGAGCCTTTGGTCAGCTTACCTTCTGTCAGTTTTGTGTAGAAATGTTTTTCAAAATATGATTTAAAAACAAAGAGTTCATATTAATAGAGCTTACAGAAATTAACACTAGTTTGTACTGCATGCTACTCTCCTTATTAAATATAAATGGGTTAGTACATATATAGGTGTATGTAGGGAAGTTATTTTCATTCTTACTTCTTCAATCTAAAATGAGGTTAGCATTTGTAGCAGTGCTCACTGTTTATCCTGCCATCTAAAAATGCCCTTCTTGATGTGCTGCCTTTTAAAAAGATTGTGCCTTTGTGTTTATTCATTCAGAATCACCTCTCCTATTACTCAGTGAATGATACCCAGTACAGTCCCGGTAAGCTTTCACCACCAGTCTATGTTTGTCCGGCCCTCAGAATGTGCCACTCACTGTAGGGAATTATGTTCTACCATCTGTATCTGAAATAAGTTGCAACCATCCTTTCTTGACAATTCCCACACTCATTTGATTTTCCCTGTATTTGGCAGCCTTTACATATTTCAGTTTGGGACTACAGATATCATTTCTTCAAAATTAGGCTTTATTTATGTTACTAAATTTCCTGTTTGTCAGAAGAGTATTTCTGATAAGAGAAAATGGTAGACTATTAATTCTGCCACTTTAATTTTTTAAAAGAGGTAATCAACATTCTCTGTACAGAGATACATTTAAATATCATTTTAAAATGTATTTAATATAAAGTATTTATGGTGATGGGAGAATCTTTGGATGGTGGGCATACAGTGCAATGTATAGATCTTGTAACATAGAAACCCACACCTGAAACCTTATATGATCATGTTAACCAATATTACCCCAATAAATGTAATAAGGATAAAATATATTTATTGTTCCACCTGAAATTCTAGAAAACAATTGTAGGATCCCAAACTATGTATATTTCATTTTCCATAGCAGTTAGTCTGCTAATATTGTTTTCAAGTTGCAATTCCATTTAATGAATTCTTGGTATTACTGAACACGTAAATCTACAGCCATCACACCCATTTCAGAGTCATTCATACATTTACTAATAACCCATTGAAAAGAAATCTGTAATAGATTGGTTTGTGCCCCCAAAACATAAAGTACCTTGAAAAATTGTTCAAGTCACAGATGGACCACTTTTATAAAATTTTCTGTTTTAATCGGAAAAACAATATATATATTGTATTGTTTTGTTTTGTTTTACAGATTTTTTTTTACAGAGAGGAAGGGAGAGGGATAGAGAGCTAGAAACATGGATGAGAGAGAAACATAGATCAGCTGCCTCTTGCACACCTCCTACTGGGGATGTGCCCGCAACCAAAGTACGTGCCCTTGACCAGAATCAAACCTAGGACCTTTCAGTCCATAGGCCAATGCTCTATCCACTGAGCCAAACCAGTTAGGGCTACAACAAGTTATTATTACACATAAAGCTTGTTCATGCTTCATATACCTAAAACAACTAGGTAATCAATTAAACAATATTGGTTTCAGTTTCATGAAAAATTTTAGTATATCATTAAGAAAATCTTAGTAGAAAGCTATATTTTGTGACTTAGCAGAGAGAGAAATTTAATATAACAGTTCTCAACACTTTAGCCAGTGAGCACTGCACATTCATTCCATGTGTCACATAAGCGATAATGTTCAGTGCTTGTGAAATTCTGAACTGGCAACAGATGTCACCACTTTCTGCCTGAATGGTCACATCTGACCCTTCCAAGCACGAGTGATCATATTTTACTTGGTTCATTAAATCTACAGCCATCACACCCATTTCAGAGTCATTCATACATTTACTAATAACCCATTGAAAATAGACCAATTCTACTAATCATTGGAAGGATCATAGAAATCACATATTCCAATATTTTATCCGTTGCAGGAATACTGAATACAAATGTGTCAACTTTAACTTTTGTATAAACTCAAATAGGAATGCTGAATTAATTTATCACTGCAACAATTCTTTATGATATTTAAATAAATGTATACATTCAAGTCTTCATTATATTAGACATAGAATACCCTTCATATAACATCTGTTTTTATTAACCCATGCAGAATAGATTGATTTCCCCTCCTATATGCAAGAAATTCACATTTGAAGATGATTTCCATGCTTTCATAAGTCTTTTGTCTTTGTTTGTTTATTTGTTTTCTTGATAGTCAGCTCTTTTTATATGACACAATATCCTAACAGTATGTCTTGATTTCTATTATACTTTTGTCAATTCTTAAAATATGGCAACCAAAATATATGACAATGCTCCAAAAGTACTCCCAAATATACCAAATAGCAAATGTCTCCTTCACCTAGTCTACATTAAACGTGCTAAAATGAAAATGATTTTGTTAAATTTTCTAGTCGTGTGTATGATTTATATTAAGCTAAGGGAAAATAAACTCAATATTTTCCCAAGAATTTCTAAAAGATATCTTCCTAATCTATTTGTACAATTGTTTTTTTGATCTATGTTTGCCTTATAGTTGACTGTCACTCTTAAAATTTATCTTTTGGTGATACCTAATCTCAAACTATTAAGACCACTTCATTATATAATACACTGATTTAGTATGCTATTGATTCTGACAATTTCAAATTATAAAAAGCAAGGAGAAACTAGAGAGTCCTGTGCTCAAAAGCTTGGGTCTTGATGTGAAAGCTATTGATTCTTCCCCTTAGACCAGTGGTCAGCAAACTCATTAGTCAACAGAGCAGCAAACCGTGGCTTGCAAACTGCAGTTTGTCAATGACTGCCTTAGACTAATTGATCAACTTGAATAAAGCAAATTATATAATATGGGTATCTCTGGTTTATATGTTTATAAAATGAAGTAGAGGCCCAGTGCATAAAATTTGTGCACGTGGGGGGGTGTCCTTTGACCCAGCCTGCCCCCTCTCCAATTTGGGACCCCTTGAGGGATTTCTAACTTCCCATTTATGCCTGATCCAGGTAGGACATCCCTCTTACAATCCAGGACTGCTGGCTCCCAATTGCTCACCTGCAAGCCTTCCTGATTGCTCCTAACCGCTTTTGCCTGTCAGCCTGATCACCCTCTAACCACTCTCCTGCCAGCCTTATTGATGCCTCACTGCTCCCCTGCCACCTGTTTGCCCCTAACTGCCATCCCCTGCAGGCCTGGTTCCCCCCACCACCACCACCAACAACTGGCCTTGCCTGCAGGCCTGGTCACCCCCAACTTCCCTCCTCTGCCAGCCTGGTCCTTGCCAACTGCCCTCCCCTGCTGGCCATCTTGTGTCCAAACGGGGGCAAGATCTTCTGACCACATGGGGATAGTCATCTTGTGTGTTGTAGTGAAGGTCAATCTACATATTACTCTTTTATTCAATAAGATAGAGGCCTGGTGTACAGGTGGGGGTCAGCTGGTTTGCCCTGAAAGGTGTCCAGGGTCAAGGTGGGTATTCTCTTGAGGTGTGGGGTGGCCTGAGCAGGGGGTCTGTGGTGGTGTGCAAGTCAGCCATGTCCCCTGAGACCCAACCGGAGGCCCTGGAATCAGGGATGTATTTATCTTCTACAACTGAAACTTTGTAGCCTGGAGCAGAGCTAAGCCTTCTGCTCACAAAGCCATTGAAACTTTGTTGCCTTAAGCAGATGCCTAGACTGGCCAGAGTTTGCAGAAAGCTTGGCTTCCTCCATCATCAGGGACAACCCTACTTCCCTTGTGTTCTCTTTGTGTCCATAGCCATCTTAGTTGGGTTAATTTGCATACTCGCTCTGATTGTCTGGTGGGCGTAGTTTGTGGGGTGTAGCAGAGGTACAGTCAATTTGCATATTACTGTTTTATTAGGATATGTTGAGAGTTATACTTCCTAACATTGGTATGAAAGTTGAGATATTACAAAATATCTGGCATATAGTAAGTTTGTTATCAATGCTATTAATAAAACTAGATAGTATTTTGAGGTGTAAAGTTTAATTAATTGTACATTATTGTCAATTTATATTGGCTCAAAAGAACCAATTTTGAGCATCTCTTCCCAATTCCCTGTTCAGTGAGGTCCTGTATGTAGTTTCATAGATTAAAAGTGGCCATGAGAGAGTATCTACAACAATGATATTTGTTAAATGTTCCATACATTAAGGTCTTTCTCTTATTTCTTTCTTTCCTTTCCTCTCTCCCCTCCTTTCTCTCTCTCTTTATTTTATTCTCAGTCTGTCTTTTTCTTTTGTCTGTTTTTATAAGCACACTACTGATTGGATCTGATTGATGTCTTTAAGTAAACTAATAATAGATTTTCTTTGCTATACATAGCACTTGCATTGTTAGACTGTAGTTAAGTTCAGTGTACTACAAATCAGCTTAGCCATGCTGTCATCCAAGCTGCACATACACTTCTTCACAAAGAAGATCTTGAGAAAATTTGTCTATTTGCCTTACTAAATCCTATATATATATATTATGCCTTTAGGATAGCATATTTATTACTTCTCTTAAAATTATTACTAAAGAAAAACATTGTTTGTTATGTATATTACTTTAAAAACCAAGTACTTGGTACTTTTAAAAACTATACTTGTATTAATACTAGCAGTAATAGCAATAATGATGATCGTGGCAATACTGGTAGTGATGATAGTAACAGTACTTATAGTATTGATCTAAATTCATTGAATGTTTTATTGCATCTAAAGCATTGTTCTAAGCACCTTAACTATTTATTTAATTATTTTTGCAAGACTAAGACTTACATACTATTATTTTACCCATTTCACAGGTGAAAAAACTTGGTCACAAAAGTTAAATGTGTTCCACGTTCTTGATGGCAGGTATTCCCTCTCCAGTACCCACTTTTTGTGTGTTCTTGTGCTTCCTTTTATACTAAACCACACTTTTTTTCTAATACCACTACAGGCCTGATGCATAAAATCTGTGCAAGGGGCTCTGCCCTTGCAGCTGCAACAGAAGCAACTGCAGTGGCTGCCTCAGCCCTCCCATCCCTGGCTTTGTCTGGCAGGTCATACAGTGTAATTAGCATATTAAACTTTTATTATTATAGATTAGAATATTCTGTACTGATTGACAGCCACTTCATTATTTTAGAGATTTGAGAATCTATTTTTTTCACTCATTTTATGAAAGGAAGCAACATATTTTTTTAACTCCCAATTGTCAAACAATGTGTTTTCTTTGTGACTCTTTAAGAATGGCCAACAATAGTTTTTCTCATAAGGGTATATCCTGTCTGGGATATAATTTATCTGAATATGAAAGTCAGTTTGGAATCTGCATATTATTAATTCATTTCTTGTTAACTTAATCTACTTTCCTGTCAAGGAGCTTACATGCCACACTATGCTCACAGATCCCTTACTAAGTTAATATAGAGTGCCCCCCCCCCAAAAAAAAACAAACAAACAACAAAATACATACTTAACAGCTGATAGCTCAATTGATGTTCCTATCTTTTTAGATTTAACTTATTGTAATTAATGATTATTCAAAGTGTGTATCCATTTTGGGGGACACACTATGTATATTAAAATGTCAAGATTATTTGTTATTAACAGTATTCTGATATTTTCTAATTTACAGGTAAATTTTTCTCAATTCTGTTGGAAATTCAGGTCAGCAGGTTTTCTTGCTGCTTACTGTACCTTAAAGTAAATTGTCATCCAAGGCAACTTAAAAAGATGTATTTTTCTGCTGGAGGCAGTTCATCAGAAGGCTGATGGATCTTGGGGCTTCAGCAGAATTGAAAATCTGCATATATTATTACCTGCTGCTGTAACAGCTATAGACATTTCCACTAATCCAGTGGTCGGCAAATTGCGACTCGAGAGCCACATGCGGCTTGTGAGCTGCGATTTGCTGCTCTGTTGACTAATGAGTTTGCCGATCACTGGACTAGACTAAATGTTATTGTGTATTTGGAAGCTGTGAGGATTAGGCAATTATGGTAAATTGTGTGCAAAGAGGTAAACTCATTAGTCAACAGAGCAGCAAACCACAGCTGGGGAGCCATGGTTGCAGACCACTGCCCTAACCTAATTTTTTCCTGTTTACCTGCTGCTGGTGGAATAGGTGAAGGAATTTTCCCTAACCTGGTAATCTTTTCCTGTTTGCATACCTAAAAGACCCATCTGTTCCCCAGCAAATAAAAAGCTGTGAGTCCAGACATTTGGAGCGTCTACTTCACTAGAAAGTGGAGCCACCCCTGGGTCCCCCATGCCTCCCAAATTTATATTTCATGTCTAGTCTCTTTATTCAATTTAAGCATAGCCCTCCAGATTCCTGAACCCTTGCAGCTATGGAAAGACCCCAGAATTTATAGTGTCTGAGACAAGGACATCTGGAGAAGATTTCCAATGAGCGAAGAAAGGAAATTCACCCAGGAGAGGAGAAGGATCACTGGTAAAGGTGGGGTCACCAAAAATTTGATGGAGATATTCACTGTGTGTAAAGCCTGTGTCAAGCTTTGGATTTCATGAACCAGAGTAGGCAGGAAAGTCTTTTGTTTCAAGCCAGGCCATAATGGGGAAGGATTCAGCCAAAAGGCAAAAATATCATTGTAAATTTTTAGCTTCCATGCTCAAGGATAAAGAAATTAAAATGTTGAAAGGTACTCTTTTAAATCAGACTCAAGGAAAAAGAGTGCCATTGTCATCTTTAACTATGTGAAATCTTGTTCAAACTATATTATGCCTAATTTGTATAGGGAATCAAAATATCTGTAATAATTAAAAGGCCCCTGATCCTCTGCTTCTAGTTAGAGAAAGTGGAGCTATCATCTCTCTCACAGGGGACCTCTCTAATGCTTTGTTTAAAAATTACCATAGAATACCTTGGGACAGGGAGATTTTAGCTAAAGTAATTTTAAAGGCCAGTCAATATTATAGAGAACAGAATAGGAAAAGATTCGGGAAAATAACTGTAATTTATTAAGTCTTATGTTATGGATTGATAGCTTGTCTGTTTTATTTGCCATTTTTGTTTAATATGTTTATTGTTAGTTTATTAATCATGCCTGTAATTTAATTGGGAAAAGACAAACAGCCAGACCTTTTAGTGAATTTCCCCAGAGGAAACAGGATATGGGGGTGGGGAGACACTTGGTGATCCTGTAAAATGGACACCCACTCCTGAGAGTGCTAAAAAAAGTCTCATCTTCACCATGATTTTTGTTTCCCGGTCTGTCATTTAAAATTTTTTGAAGAATGGGAATGCATCTGGGAATTTTGTACTCATAAAGAAAGAAAGCTAGCTTAAGACAAAAAGCACACACCATCAGATTTTGAATTTTAGGTAGTTTGGGGCTAAGTTTAAATTTTTTTTATAGATGCTACAGAATGAACCCAGGACAATGCTCTAACCAACTGAGCTACTAGGCTGGTGCCAAATTCTAATAATATTGAGAAGTTTAACATTAATATAATATCAATATGCCATCTGTTGACCTTTCATTACATTGATAAGGAAATATTCATTTATACCTATCATTTGGTTAAGTGTTCTATATTCCATTTTCCAAAATACCTTATGCCTGTTTCTTTTTTCTTTAATCTAACCTAAGTGTTTCTACCAAATATGAAATCCATCTATGCAACTTCGGGTTTATACTGTTGTTATATCAGCCTTTCTGATTAATAAGGTTTTACTGGAAGATGATATTCTTAATTTCATGCAATTTGACCCATGCATCTATCTTACTAAGTCATAGAAGTAAATAGAGGATTACATTTGCCTCACTAAGAAATAAACAAACAAATAAAAACAACATTCTTTCCTTACTATTGCAATGTTACTGCACAGTGGCTTATGGAGACTTGTCTATAATTACTGTCCCAGATCTTTTCTCCAACTAGAGGCCCAGTGCATGAAATTAGTGCATGTATGTATGTGGGGGGTCCCCTCAGCCCATCCTTCATTCTCTCTAATTCAGGACCTCTCGGGAGATGTCCAACTGCTGGTCTATACCAACAGTCAGACATCCCACTCACAATCCTGAATTCTAATCACTCACCTATCTGCCTGCCTGGTTGCCCCTAACTGCCCCACCCTGCCAGCATGGTTGCCTCTCATTACCTATGTGTGCCAGTCTGATTGACCCTAGCTGCCCACCCCCCTGCTGGCCTACTTGTCCCCATCAGCTCCCCCTTCCAGCCCTGGTAACACCACACAGTCTGCTTGTTCAGTTGTTTGGTTGTCCATCGGGCTGGCACTGGGCAGCTGAGGGGATGAGAGGATTGGGTACATGGAGGTAGGTGCACAGAGTGGCCAGACCCTCCATGCTGCATGCCTGCCTCCCTGGCTGAGGGGACTGGGCACCACCATCTTGTGTTGCTCTGGGTGCTGCCATCTTTGAGGGCATGGCAGTCAATTAGCATAATCCCTCCTTATTGCCTGTGGGTGCCACCATATTTGTGAGGGCATAATGGTCAATTAGCATATCCCCTCTTTATTGGATAGGATAATATATTCCTTTCAATTATTGGACTGTTGTTTCTCTTTAAATATTATATTTCCATTCAGCCTATTCAGTTATACAGGTGGATAAAGGCAATTTTTTTCTCAGCTCTAAATTTAAATTTGATAGAAACATTTCAATATCAAATTTGGGTGAGAAGCAACCATTTAATGAGTTGTAAATATGTGTATATTGATATAAAGATATATTTACCATAAGTAATTACAGATCATTAACAAATATGCTTTAATTTTAGAATAGATAAGAGAAAAGTGGGGCGTACCTCAAGAAAGATGAACAGAGGCAAGGGAGATGCCCAGCATTTCTAAGGAAAGATGTGAACTAGAAATGTCACTGGAAAACTCATGTAGCTCAGCAGTCTCTCTCTGTCTCTTGCTTTATTTTGTCTCCCTGCTATGTTATCTTCTCTAAACCAATGGGTTGTCTTTGCATACTTATCCATGGACTCTGCTCCCTTGCATCTGGCTTCACATAGCCTTGAAGAGCTACATTAAGTTCTTTCTCTGGCACTTTCCTATAGCATAATCTTTCTGCTTCCAGTCATCAGCTTCTCGCAAGTTCTTAATATGCCAAGGCCAAAGTCTAAAGGAAGAATCTGGTTGACCCACCTCATATTTGCACCCTTTACAAAGAGGTTACAAGGCAACCTATAGACTGACTTTTCTTATTTCAAGTAACAAACTCTTAGTCAAATCAGCTGTGGTCTAGGGCAGTCTCAGCATGGTCACCCCTCACTATGTAGTGAAGAATGTTTATTTAGGAATGATGGGAAAGCAGGCAGGTGATGATTCCCTTTGAAGATGGGATGAGCCAGGTAGACATTGCTTAACAAAGGTGGGTTTGTTGATGAGCTGAAAGGAAAAGGGGGGGGGGCGGTTATCATTGTGTTCCTCCTCCCTGGCACAACAGGTATATTAGGATAGAAAGATTTTAAACAGACTGGAGTTTTTTTTTGCAAGAGGGGAACCCCTCCCTTGAACCTCTTTACCAAAATTATATTCTTCCACATACTAGAAATACAATTTTATCCCCTGTAAACAGAAGTGGAAATTTGTTTGAATTTAGTAACATGCATAGCTTAGTTTTGGCATGAGTTTAATGATCTCAGAATTTGACTACAAGCAGGAAATGTTCCTAGAAACAGAGTCAGAAGCTATCTCTGCCTTTTCTTATCTGTTTCCAACAGGCAACAGGGTCTGCTGCTAATCCCTTTCTCACCACTGCATGCTTTGTGCTCTTGGAACTTCTCTAAAACATTAGCTACAAGATCCTTCTGAGCTTTACACTTGTTGGTATATGATCCTTAGACTGTAGGTAGACAGTTTAATTACTAGTTACTGGCCCACATATATTAGCACATGATTGAGAGGGATCTTTCTAAGTGTTCATTTCACCACCTTACATAGTCAGCAACTTTTTGTAAGTTTCATTTTCTGTTTTCATTAAACTCACTTGTTTGTAAAGATGGAAGCCCACTCAAGTTATCTCAAAATATAAAAGGGGTTATTATGATAGCCGGTTTTAATTACAGTCCCTAAATTTAGTTTCATAAGAACTATAACTGTCTTTATTTTCTAAAAATAATTTAACATTTTATTCTTTTCTACCTTTCACTTTGGGGAAAATATACCTTATAACCTGTTTATAACATCAATTCTCTGACTTTCCATTTTGTGTCCCTGACAGGGTCTGCTCATCAGTTATCTAGTTACTACTGGGATGTGTACTGTCACTGATGCTTAGATCCCTTCAGATCTTGTCTTTATGATGACTGCAAACTACTCTTGGGTCAGACTTTTTATTTTTTTAACCTATGGACCTGTCAAGACATAACATGTGGTTACATTCTTTCTGGTGCTTGCACTATAAATTTCCTGGTGATACATTACATATACCCCTCTAGCCTTAGGATCCATAGATTGATCTTAGAGGGACTGAATTTTGTCTCCTCCTACCCCAATTCAATGTTGAAGTTCAAACCTCTAATATTTCAGCATGTAACTGTAAATAGGTATTTAAATAGGTAGTTAAATAGGTAGTTAAAGTAGTATAAAGCTATATTAGTGGGTTCTACTCCAATATGCACACTATTTTTATGAGAGATGATTAGAACATAGGCAAAGAGGGAAGACAATATGAAGACTGAGAGAGGAAACAGCCATTTAGCCATCTACAAGCCAAGTAAATGAATTAATCTTTCTCTCTAATTCTCTCTATTCTTTCTTCCCTCTCTCCTTCCCTATCCTATTACAATCTAGAGTAATGGGAGATGTATATTTATTTTAAATTTAAAAAATACATATTAAAAATAAAAATAAATAAACAAAAATACATAGCATTTATTTTTCTTATTAGGCCAAAATATTTCACTCATGCCTATATATTCCTTCTTTTTTACCTCCTCCAAAAAATTCATTAAGTTCTCCAAATATATAACCTTGGGAAACAAAAACAAAAGTAAAAACAACTTATACTTCTAAGCTATAGCTTCTGCCCAACTGAGATCCATACCTCTCTTGAAGTAATGTGCACGGAGTTAGATATTTGCTTGAACAGAGGGGAAAGGGTAACAAAGAGAAAGAAAATAGCTACTTCTGAAAGTATATTTCCACCTGCACTTGAAAACACATGTAAAATGGAACTACAAACACAAGGAACTTCTTCAATGATACTGCCCCAAGGACAATGAAAGCTAAAGAGAAATTAAACAAATGGACTACATCAAAATAAAAAGCTTTTGCACAGGAAAAAAAAAATCAACAAAACAACAAGAAAGCCCACTGTATGGGAGAACATATTTGCAAATATAATCACTGATAAAGGTTTAATCTCCAACATCTATAGCCAACTGATACAACTTAATAAAAGGAAGATAAATGATCCAATAAAAAAAATGGGGAACAGAACTAAATAGAACCTTTTCGAAAGAAGACAGAAGAAAAGCCAAGAAACACATGAAAACATGCTCAAAGTCAGTAATTAACCGAGAGATGCAAATCAAAATGACAATGTGCTATCATCTCATACCTGTTAGAATGGCAATCATCAACAAATCAACAAACGACAAGTGTTGGCGAGGATGCGGAGAAAAAGGAACGCTCCTATACTGCCAGTGACAATGCAGACTGGTGCAGCCACTGTAGAGAACAGTATGTAGTTTTCTCATAAAACTAAACATGGAACTCACATTTGACCCAGCAATCGACTCTTAGGAATATATCCTAAGAAAATAGAAACACCAATCAGAAAGATTTATGCACCCCTATGTTCATAGCAGCACAATTTACAATAGTTACAATTTGGAAACAGCCTAGGTGCCAGTCAACAGATGTGTGGATCAGAAAACTATGGTATATCTACAAAATGGAATGCTATGCTGCCATAAAAAAGAAGGAATTCTTACCATTTGCAGCAACCTGGATGGAACTGGAGAGCATTATGCTAAGTGAAATAAGCTA
>PVJN01007664.1:0-68658 GCA_004026805.1 Lasiurus borealis
TTCCCTCTCTCTCCTCCCTCTCTCTTTCCCTCTCTCTCTCTCCACCTCCCCCCTCTCCCTCTTTCTCTCTCCCTCCCTCCTTCTCTCTCTCTCTCTTTCTCTTTGTGCACACTCTTTCAGCACTTTCTCACTTCTGGCACTGCAAGATGTCCTAGGCTCCTCTTGCACATTCCCTGCCCCAGTTCCAGAATCGGCTGCTCCTCTAGGAGCCTTAGTGCCATTAGAAGCCAACAACTGGCGCCAGGTGTGTCACTGACGCTGGGCGTGGAGGCTTCTAGACCCTCTCAGCTGACAGTGCGAGAAAATGTATGTGTGCGTGTATCGACCCGTGTGCGTGCAGGTTAAACGTTTCCACCTATAACCTCTGTGTCCATGTTAACTCACCCGATCCTGTGGGCATCTCCAGCTTTCCCCCATGACCACCTGGGTCAGTCCGGCCCCTCCTCTGGCTTCCGTTCCCTCCCATTCCCCCAGTGAGAGAGCCGCTCCCACCCTCTGCCCTCTCTTACTTAATGGTCCGGGGCTGTCCCGGTGGACGGACATTTGGAGAGAGGCCAGGGGCAGGTGGGCCTTCAGGGCCGGGCCAGCTGGATGCAGAAGAGAGGAAGGACCTGTGGTCCCAGTTGGGCAGTCTGGCTGGGGAACAGGACACTGTGTGTGTGTGTGTGTGTGTGTGTGTGTGTGTGTGTGTGTGTCCCCTGCTTCCACTCCGCAGCACAGGAGCGGCTGGCGTTTGAGGCCCAGCAGCCTCTGAGGCGTTAACCTCCCGCTGTGACATTCACAGGCCATTGAGCTGCTTCCCCGGAGGAGAATGTCCTGATAACGGGCCTGTGGAGATGCTCATTTCCGACATCAGTCAGCGTGGGCAGAGCGTGGGGCTGCAGACAGACAGACAGACAGACAGACAGGGGAAGGATGTTTGCAGGAGCCCTCATGTGTGGGAGGCGAGGAGCATGCACGGCTGTTGAGGCATCAGAGGCTGCGAGGGAATAAACAGACGGGGGGAGGGGTCCCATCGCCGCCGGAGGAGCGCTGAACCCCGGAGGCTGCAGGGGGAACGGACTCCCCACATGCTGACGGGGAGTTCATGGGACCCAGCAGTGAGCCTCGTGACAGGGGCCCAAGGTTGACATGGCGACTTGGAAGCAGAATGCGGACAGGACAGGCAGCCCTTCATCCAAACTGGCCTGCCCATGAGATGTCCCCCTGCCTGACCCCGGCCCCAGGGGGCTTGGGCAGAACCGGAGGAGAGGGACGTTTTATGAAAGGATTTGCCTTGGGGTCTGCTCCTGGGTCAGCACCCTCCCCCTCTTTCCCTCCTTTCCCCCCCCCCCCCCGGCCCCCACCCCAGCCCTGAAGCCTTTCCTGACACTTGCCCGCCCTGGATGGCTGGGCACGTGGGTTTGGGACTGGCCACCTGCCGGGGAGCTGCAGCTGTGGCCAGGAGTCCCTCTGCCTGTGCCTCGGGGTCAGAGAGCTGGCCCGAGTCCTGTGCTCAGAAGCAGCCCGACACTCACCCTCGGGAAGCGTGGGAAGGTCCCCCGTAACCTGATCCTGGGTTCTGTGGGTACTCGGCTCTTCATGGGGGATTGCTGAGAGAGTGGCGAAGACAGCGCCCTCTGTGCTCCCTACCCCTCTCTGCAGGTAGCCTCATGTCACGGGTCCCTTTTCCTATCACGAGTTGTCACTTCTTACTGGAATTTGCAAGTGAGATCACAGTGCTCTGCACGTGGTGGGTCTGGAAGGGGGTGTGGGCCCTCAGAGCTGCCTTCCTCATGTGTGCACATGTGTGTGTGCGTGTGAGTGTGTGTGCGCACGTGCATGGGTGCATGTGAATATGTGCACATGCATATGTGAGGGTGTATGTGCGTGCATGTGTATGTGTGCGGGTGCATGTGTGTACGCTGTCAAAGCCTACTCACGAGCCCAGTTAGTACCAATGGGAACTCCACAAATCCTTCCTGCGCTGCATGCGGGTTAATCTTCTGCCTATAAAACACACGCAGGCTCTGTGGCTGCTCCGTGAACTCTCATCATGGCGGCGTACGACAACACACAGCCCTTCACCACGTGGGAGACATTCCTTCTCATCACGGGCGACCCAGACCAATTCTTCTCAGAGCTGCTGTCACCAGGCCCCGGGTTGGGTGTAATTGTGTGCTCGGCCGGAATAAGGACCCGCCTCCACTGACGCTGTTACAGGCCCCCGTGACAGTGGGGTCTGCACCGGCCTGCTCGTGTCTCTGAGTTAATGAAGAGGAGAAACGCTGAACAAAATGGTGTGAGAGGCGGGCCGTTTGGAGACGACGCCAGGCTTCCTCAGAAACGCTCCCTCGCCGCGGGCGGTGTCTGCGGAGTGTCATTCCTATCCGCCCGATGGCGCGTTATTACGGTATTAATAGCACAGAGAAGAAAACAGCCATTTGCTTCAGTGAGAGTCAGCCGGACTGGGGGCGTATCGCTCCGGGATGAATATCCGGTTATCTGGCTGAATGCAGACCTACCCCGTGGCTGATTGGACGATCTGCAGGCGGCACTTGAATGAGTCATTGTCGCTTCTCTTTCACTGCCCCTCGGAGGGCGGAAAAGCTGCCTCTGAGCAGACAAAACGGAAGAGAATGTGCCGCAGAGTCCTCTCGCTGCGGGCTGTGCTTTAGCTGTGAGGCAAACGAGCAAAACTTACTGCAAACGGTGAGGGCATCCCTGCTTGCCTGCCCGTGGTGGACGTGCCCGGCCAGAGAGCCAGCTACTGTGCATCGGCGAGGAGACAGGCCAGGGCGGCCCTGTGAGAGGCAATGCTTTCTTGATCCATGACATTTACATGTCAGTGTCCCTGTGTGCGTGTCTACACGAGCCTCCAAAGAAGGAGCCACGTGTGGCAGCGGGGCTGGGCGAGAAGGGGCAGCGGGCCTCTGGCTGACCCACAAGAAGGTTGGGAGAACACGGTTGCACCCTCGCATCTGGAATGTGC
Source organism: Lasiurus borealis (assembly GCA_004026805.1). NCBI lineage: Eukaryota > Metazoa > Chordata > Mammalia > Chiroptera > Vespertilionidae > Lasiurus > Lasiurus borealis. The sequence goes on from PVJN01007664.1 coordinate 2,972, forward strand.
TCCTGTCAGCTTACACATGTGTCCGCATGCTTGCACGGCCACCAGCGCCTCCCATCCCGACGAGGGAGAAACCCCTGGGCTCAGGCTGGGATGTCCAGCTGCGGTCCCAGGCATCAGTGGCCACCGCTTCCCTGTGTCCCGTGAGGAGCTGGAATTTGCCGCTCTGGCCAGCGCGTCGGCGGGCACAGCCTCCGTGGGTCTGCAGAGCAGGCGGGCGTGTTCCTGGGGCAGCATGGATGGAGGGGGCTTGCTGTGAAATAGGAGCCTCACGGAGGAAGTTGGGGGACTTCCCCTCTAGGTGACCCCTACACTGTAGGTTAGTGGTTCTCAACCTTTCTAATGCCGCGACCCTTTAATACAGTTCCTTATGTTGTGGTGACCCCCAACCATACTTCATAACTGTAATTTTGCTATTGTTATGAATTATAATGTAAACACCTGTGTTAGGCGACTCCTGCAAAAGTGTCATTTAACCCCCAAAGGGGTCGCGACCCACAGGTTGAGAACCGCTGCTGTAGGTGAAGCTCTAATGGTGAAGAGAAGGGGTCAGGATGTCAGAGTCCTGCAGGGCACAGTCAGAGGCCTCAGACCCCCGGGCCGGAGGTTGAGGGTCAGGTGGGCCAGCATGCAGGACTGTCAGCAGACGGCAGTTTGTCTGTGAGTCCAAAGAGGGGCAGGCAGACACAGACGCTGGTCTGGGGAGAAAGCTTTGTTTCAGGATCCAGAGGCTCTGCCCATTCTCCTCCTCTGAGGTCAAGCACTGCCCGGGGAGGGAAAAGGGAAGGGAGGCGTGGGCAACCTTGGGGAATGGAATCTGCGGTGACACCGGGTGTCTGTGCTGGGGATCCGGTCAACAGACCATGCGGCTCAGGTCTCGTGTCTCTCTGGGTCAGCCTGTGACCCGTGCCACATCGTCAGGAAGGAGGACAGTGACTCACGAGCAGTGGTTCTCAACCTTTCTTAATGCTGTGACCCTTTAATACAGCTCTTCATGTGGTGGTGACCCCAATCATGAAATTATTTTCGTTGCTACTTCATCACTGTTATGAATCATCATGTAAATATCTGTTTTCCGATGGTCTTAGGCTCTACAGCAGTGGTTCTCAACTTGTGGGTCACGACCCACAGGTTGAAAACTGCTAGCAAGGTCGCCTAAGACCATCGGAAAACAGACATTTACATGATGATTCATTAATAGTAGCGAAATTACAGTGATGAAGTAGCCACGAAAATAATTTTAAGATTGGGGGTCACCACAACATGAGGAGCTGTATTAAAAGGTCACAGCATTAAAAAAGGTTGACAATCACTGCACAAGTATCATGAGCTGAAAACGAGAGAGAGGGAACGGCACAAGAATGCTGAGAGGCCTGGGGAAGCCCTGGCGGGGACAGGAAGGAGCACTGCAGCCACGCTGGGAGCACCCCTGATTCCAGATGGGGGCGTGATCCCCGGGCCGCCTCCCACGCCAGGCCCCGCAGACCAGCTGTGCGGAGGTTGGGCCGGCAGAGCCGGAGAGCTTTCCTTGCTTTGCTCCTGAGGCCCGGCTGCTCTCTGTCTCTTCTTACTGCAGAGTTGGGGTGACCAGGGAGTTGTAGGGTCTCTGGGCCAGGCTCCCCTGACCCAGCTGCCCTGGAGGGCTCTCCCGTGGCCACACCATGCGTCCGGCTCTGTGGGAGCGTGGTTTCAGGTTCCTTGTCTTTCAGGGAGAATAGCACGAGGCACCAGGGGACGTGGCTAATTTCACGTGAGTGTCTGTTTTACACAAAATTTTACCCAATCCATTGGCAGCTACGGAAAACAGTCATTTCAACGCTATTGTTTTGGGAAAAGCAATTCTGGCTTCTCCTTCGATGTAAGCTAAATCATTCCAAGGGTTTCAGAAGAGGCCGGGATTTTTTTTTAAAATATATTTTTATTGATTCTTTACAGAGAGGAAGGGAGAGGAATAGAAAGTTAGAAACATCGATGAGAGAGAGACATCGATCAGCCGCCTCCTGCACGCCCCCTCCTGGAGACGTGCCCGCAACCAGGATACGTGCCCTTGACCGGAATCGAACCTGGGACCTTCCAGTCCACAGGCTGACGCTCTATCCACTGAGGCACACCGGTTTTGGCAGGGATTTTAATTCGAGCCCAGGCGTTCAGAGGCGCTGCTTCGGACCTGCTCCCTTCTTACGCAGAGCGACTTCTCCATCTAAGAATGCTGGTGCCTGGGCCCCACCAGACCCCAGGACTCGGCTCTCTGAGGGTGGGCCTGGGGACCTGGGTGTCTAACTGAGCCCCCCAATCCAGGTGGGCGTGGGAGCCACGGCAGAGAGCCCCTCGGTGCCGCACAGCCAGAAGCCCGGAGCTTTGGTGCTGGGGCTGGGCCAGGGCAGGGGACAGGGTGGGCTGGTGAGGGTGGGGTCCTCTGACCGGTGGCCCCCAGCTTCACAGCGAGGCTCCAGGGAGACCGCATTCTCTCAGCCCCTCGATGGGGAGGCTGACGGCCACATGAAAGGTGGTGGTTGCCGAACAGGGAGGTTAAAAGTTGATGAGCACCAACGGGCACGGTGCCACCCCGACTGGTCGCGCCCTCCTTAGCTCCTTTCAACGTGAGTCACGTCCCAGCTGCCCCTGCGCCAGGCTGTGCTGACCCACATGCACTTCAGGGAGGTGGTGACTGACAGCCTGTCCCCACATGGAAACGCAGATGACAGGCGCTCCATCAGCATGGGACAGGCCGGGATTCTGAGACCACACAGTGGCTGGGAACGAAGCCGACGTGGCCTTGAACCAGAGGGCCCTTAGCTGCAAAACCGCGACTCAGCAGGACCGAGGGGAGGCTTGCCGCCCCTGAATGTCTCTCTGTGGGTCCCCCACTCTGATCACGTGTCACCCCCTCCCCCGTGGACTTTAAACTCCCCCAGGGCTGTGTCTCACTCATCTCAGCCATTCCCATAGCATCCAGCCTGATGTCAGACACATCGTAGGAATTATTTTACAGTGGTACCTCGAGATACGAGTTTAATTCGCTCCGTAACCTTGAGGCGTGGGAAACTAGGAGACGCTCGAGTCGCAGTAAACTGGTGGGTCGTGGCCAATCCGAGAGATTACTCCTATCTCAAATGTTGCTCATATTTCAAAGCAAAAATCGCTCGCTCGACGGTTCGTATCTCAAAAATCTCGTGTGTTAGGGCACTCGTATCTCGGGGTACCACTGTATTTTTTAAGGAATGAACACAGACAGTCAGCGACATCTGGGGGGGTGGGAGGTGGGAGATGGAGTCGCCTCCCGTTAGCCTCGTGGGAGAGGGCATTCCTTGAAAGGGGTGCGTCCACCCACAAATCCCCGAGATGGGTTATTTCTGCCCGTGTTCTGCTGCCAGCACCCATGCCTTGTAATTTTTTTAAAAATATATTTTATTGATTTTTTTACAGAGAGGAAGGGAGAGGGACAGAGAGTTAGAAACATCGATGAGAGAGAGACATTGATCAGCCGCCTCCTGCACGCCCCTACTGGGGATGTGCCCGCCACCAAGGTACATGCCCTTGACCAGAATCAAACCTGGGACCTTTCAGTCCGCAGGCTGATGCTCTATTCACTGAGCCACACCGGTTTCGGCCCTTGTCATCTTTGGAAGTAGGGAGGCCCGTGGGCCGTTCATTCATCACTCGGGACATCGAGGCACGGGAGAGAGAGAGGAGTTTCCCTGCAGGCCCGGCTGGCTCCCGCCCCACAATGTCCAGGCGGGATTTGAGTCCACGCTTGCCCTCCCCAGGTGACGGCTATCATGGAGGACCCTGGCCTTCCCTTCGCTGCCCTCAGAGGCTTGGGACAAAGAGGGGGCTCCCTAGAGCGTCTGCTTCGAATGACTCGCCTTCCTGTCGGGCATCTGCCCCGAGGCAGCCTCCTGGGACAGGGGGCGCATCTCCGTGCGGGAGCCGTGGCCCCGCTTCCCCCCACCCCGGGAGCCGTGGCCCGTGTGCCCTGCCTGAGGCGGGGACGAGGCAAGGTCAGCCTCGGGGCTCAGGAGCAGATGTTCCCGGCGAGAAGCTGGGGGAGCCCTGGGCCCGCTCCAGCCGAGTCCCCAGGAGGCGCAGTCTGTCTGGGTGTGGACCCTGCCATCCCGAAGACACGCACCGGAAACCATTGCAAACGCTCGCTCTGCTGGACGCACTGGGCGAGAAGTGAGCTGAGCTAAGCGAGGGCTGCCGTCTGAGCGTGGCGGACGCTTGCTCAGGGTGCCTCCTCGCTCCTCCCCATTGCTCGCTGCTGGCGTGGGAGGAGCAGGCTTCCTTCTCATCCTCAGGTCCCCAGTCTGTCTCCAAACCCCGTCCCTGGGTGCCGAGTTCGTATTGTTCCTATACTGTCCTCCCAGCCACCGGCACACACTCCCCCCATCTGGTGTCTGCCACCTCCCCGAGAGCTGGAAGATCGGCTCCCGGGGTCAGTGAGTCGCCAGCGCCTGCCCAGAGAGACCCCTTTCCTGCCTCACCACCCTCCCACCTGCCCTCTGTCTCACAGGTCACAGGTGGGGACCGTGGGGGGTCGTTGGGGACTGTCAGGGGCTGTGACACACGCAGCAGCCGGCTCCTCTGACCTCAGGCACCATGTCTGACCTTCATTCCCATGCAGAGGGGGGTCACGCTCCGGCAATGAGACATTTCGGCCCAGAAGGGACTCCGGTCACCTCCTTGCACAGTGTGTTGGCCGGACAAGGCGCCTGTGCTTAGAAGGGGCAAGACTTGGCAGGAACGTGAGAATGACACTCCAGAGGACTGAAGACACCAGGACTTCTGGGGACCCCAGGGGAACGGTGCACTGTAAGCCTGTTGGGTAGCGGGGACCAGCCCGGTGGGCGGCTGGCCTAGGTGGCCAGGAGAGAAGACACACTTGCTCTGTGGCCCATGCCCTGCCGGTTTATGCTGGCTGCACACAGGACGGGGGAGGGGACAGCACCCCGGGCGCACACCTGTCCTTTTACCGGGAAGCCCTCGTGCTCCCTCCGCCGCCTCCCAGGGCCTCATTGCTGGCGCAGGCCCAGGTTGGTGCTCCATTTCACTGGGGACAGTGGTTCTCAACCTCTGGGTCTCGACCCCTTTGGGGATCGAATGACACTTTCACAGAGGTCACCTAAGACCATCGGAAAACACAGGTATTTACATTATAATTCATAACAATAGCAAAATGACAGTTATGAAGTATGGTTGGGGGTCATCACCACATGAGGAACTGTATTAAAGGGTCGCGGCATTAGAAAGGCTGAGAACCACTGACTGGGGAGGAAGGAAGGCTCAGTGTTCGCTGCTCTCCCGCCCCATCTGCCAGCGATCCGGCAGCTTCGGAGCAGAGCCGGCCTGTCCTGTCAGGAGCGTCGTTTGTCACCGAACCGCAGGCCGCCAGGGTTCCCAGCCCGGATCAGGTCCCCTCCCCGCTCCACTGAGTCACTCCCTGGCCTGGGGTGGTTTCCTTGCGCGCCTGTCGTCCGGAGGCATCGATTTATCACTTCCCCTGCGTGGTGCTCCAGCGACATCCCTCTCTCCCCCCCTCCTGCCTGTCTATAAATAAAGTCCGTGGTAACTGAGCTTCTTACTCATTTCTCTTCCCTCTCCACACCAGCCGGCGGATCGATAAATCCTGTGCCCACGAGGGGAGCGTGCCCAGGCTCCTCCTGGTGGCTGGTGCCCGCTCTTCCGTTTCCGTCTGTGCGGCCCCGGTGTGAGCGCCGGCCCAGGTGGCCCGGCGAGGGTGGGGCTCGCTCCTGGCGCTCCTGGGGTAGGTCACCAGGCAGGGCCCTGCGGGGACGGCTTCGGGGAGTCCCCTGAGCTTTCGGGGCTTCGCCGGCATTGGGTGTGGCACACGGCGCCTGACCTGCATTCCCACGATCCACAGGCCGAGCACAGAAGGCCTGGCGCAGGCAGTGACGTGGTTCGGTTTGCAATGACAGGGTTCTAGACGTTTCTGAGACACACACAACCCTTTCAGGGGAGCGTGGGAAGAAAATGGGGGCAGATCAAGATGACACAGCGGAGGCGCAGGGTGGCTGACTGGCACCAGGAACGCAATCTGTTTTCTTGTCTGTTTTTGCGAGGCACCGGAATTCCCGAAAGGCGTGTTTAAAACACGGCGTCAAACCGAGCTGCCAGGGGGCCTGGCGTCTCAGGTCAGAGTGGGCGAGCCGGGGCTCCAGCTGGTGGGGAAGGACAGACGGATGGTGAGCTGCGGACACAGGCGCATGCTGACCCCGGCTCCCTGGGCCTCAGCTCCTTCGTCTTATTTCTTATTTATTTATTTGTTACTATAAAAGGAGGGAGGGCAAGGCTTCAGGAGAAGTGTTGGGGGAGGGGGTGGTGTCTGTGTGCACAGCTCCCCTGTGCGAACTCCACGTCCACGTCTGTCGGGCGTCCTCCCTTTGTGCTCCGCACCTGTCCCACACCCCTTCCCTCTGCCTGCATGCCTGCCCGGCTCGCTGGCGTCTGAGACACAGCGCCTGCCCCTTGGTTCTTGCACCTTCAAGGCGCCTAGAGAAGCAAGCGGACTCGCTGACGCCCCGACCCTGCGGGGACCCTGGGCGGTCAGCTGGGTCCCTCCCTGCAGGGGCCGTTGCCCTGGGCGCTGTCCTCTCCGCCCGCTGCGAGTCAGCTCCCAGGGGCCCTCTTGTGGCAGCACTGGAACCGGGTTTTATCAGAACAAAAGAAAGAAACAACAGAAAGCGGGTCTCAGCCTTTCAAACCAGGAGCAGGTCACAGCCCTGAGAAGTCAGCTGTCCTCCGTCAGTGCCCCCCGCCCCCATCTGTGATGCGGCCCCTGCCTGGGCCCCTCAGCACCACCAGCACCCACCCCGGATCTGCAGCGATAGCCATGGGGCATCATGAGAGACACAGTGGCCACCTCCAGGGCACCTGGGCGGAGGGAAGGTGGCGCTGGGGACTTGCCAAACAGGAGACAATGGGAAGAGTCAGAACCGGAAGGAGAGCCGGTCTGGGTGACAGAGTCCAGGTTCCCTTTTGGTCAGACAATCGGTTTCAGAGCTGACGGCGACGCCAGAGGCTGCTTGACAGCTGAGGAAAGCGAGGCCCCAACAGAGCGGCACCGTGGGAGCAGGTGGCCTGGCCTGTGCTTTCCGCCTGTCCTGTTAACGGGGCTGAGTCCAGCTGGCCTTTGTGGTTTGTCAGTGGAGCTGGCGGGACAGCGAAGGCCGTGCTGGGGACCGGAGCCGAGGACCCCCTTCTGTGACCCCCTCCTCTTTACCGCCTCCCACGTCAGAAGACAGGAAAGCATTTTATATTTCAGTACCCGGAACAGCACCCCTTCCTGCTTTTGAACGAGGGACTCCTGTTTTCTTTTCTTTAAAAATATATTTTATTGATTTTTTTACAGAGAGGAAGAGAGAGGGACAGAGAGTTAGAAACATTGATGAGAGAGAAACATTGATCAGCTGCCTCCTGCACACCCTCTATTAGGGATGTGCCCTTGACCGGAATCGAACCTGGGACCCTTCAGTCCACAGACCGACACTCTATCCACTGAGCCACACGGGTTTCGGCGGGGCTCCTGTTTCCATTTGGCACAGGATCCTGGTTGGAGAAGCGGAGGCCTGAGGCCCCTGGATGCCCACGACACTCTGTGGGCAGTTCACAGCAGCACCCGCATGCCCACGCCAGCCTCCCTCTGCTCTCCCTGCAGCAGCCTCTAGCCACACGGCCACACAGCCACACACCTCCCTCTTTGCCCTGCCTCCCAGTGTGGTCCGCGGGCCAGGCCAGTCCCTGCGCCGCTCCAGCCCCCGATCAGATACGCAGAGACGGTGTGAGCCTTCACCAGCTCCTGCGGTAATTCGGCCGAGTGGTTTTAGGTCGACAGAATCCAACAATAAGACGTCAGGACTTGTGTTTCCTTTCGGTTGTTTTTTTTTTTCTAGTAATTTTGTTCCCTGGGATTTCACAGCTGCGATGGCAGGCGTGGTCCTGGTGTTGGGACTCTGAGGGGCTTGTTGGTGAGGCTCCTTTGCTGTGTGACTGCGGTCCCACCCCGGTGCGTCCCGGCCCCTGCACCGGCTGGCACCTCCATCCTCCTGGCACGGGGTGCGGGTTTGAATGGGGAATCTCAGGCGCATACACATTCATGAGAGGCGGGCCATTTCCACACCAATGCCAGCGGCTGCGCCCGGGCTCTGCAGACGAGGCGCCTCAGCGGCTGCTCTGGATCGGGCGAAGTGCAGCGTGTTTTTATATTCAAATCGTACACCTTTCCCCAAAGTCGCCGTGAAATCTTCCCGTCGTGGATGGAGAGTGTTTCAGCTGAGCTGCTTTACCACGTGGCTGAGGTCCTCCTCCCGTTCAAAAAGGGCGGGCTCTCTGTTTCTAAAGGCCTCCCTCCCTCCGTGGTGAGAAGGCTGGCCTCAATACCTGTCCCTGCCTCCAGCTGCTGGTCACCCCACTCCAGATGGGGGCTGCTCTTGGGAAGAGGCAAACCGGACGTGGGTCCACGTAACTTGACCTCAGCCTTTGATGAGGTCAGAGAACTGAAAGAATTCTCTGTGTATCACTGAGTGGCCCGTTTACAGGTCTCGTCCCACACTTTGTTTATGTTTATTCAATTTAAGTCAAAAGTGAGCGCCGAGGTCAGAGGGGTGAGCAGGGGCTGCAGCCGCAAGGGCACGGATTAGCATGGCCACCCTGACCCCCGGGGGCAGTGCCCGGAGGGGCGGCTGAAAGCCAGGGAGGGGCAGGGACCCAGGAACAGGAAGCTGCTGGAGGTGAAGGACAAAACACGGGATGGACAAGAGAAACCAACCTGTGAACCCAGTGAACGGTGCGTGTGGAACTGTGTGTCAGCCACTTGGTGTTTGTGGAAGTTTTGTTTTTAGGAGGAGGAAACTCTTTAAAAGTATAACTTCTATTAAAAAAAGCTAGCCTGTTTGTGAGGACAAGGGCCATTCAGAAGACCTTCATCATGTCTGGCCCTTCTCTGACCCTCGTGGGAATGACGATGGTGACCTTGACCTTGGTGGTGACCTTGACCGGCTCTGAGCACCGCCCTTCGCACAGGGAGTGCTGTCCACGGCCTCCTCCTGAGAAAACCTGCGTCACGCAGACTTGGAAAGACTGGAAGCCTGCACTCCGCTGTGCAACTTCAAGTGCAGCCCGCTCCTCCCCTGCGTGACATTTCACCGTCAAGGACAAACCCTGGCATACGCCTTCCGCGGCGTGATTTACGGACATCCTGCATTTAAAGGAAGCTCGGCCGCTCCCCAGCGGGGTGGCCCTTCTCTGCCCGAACAGAAGACCAAGAACGCGCCGTTCTATTGGAGAGTGAGGAGGAACAATCACCGTTCCGATTGACTTCTTAAAAAACCTTTTATTTCAAAGGGAAGATAAGGGATTTGCTAGGCAACAACCGAGAGAACAGTGGCCACGAAACAATCAGTCTGTCTGAATAAATAACAAATGCCCTGTGTGCCCGGCTCTCACAGCACAGCACACACTCTAATAAATAAACACCGCCGCCCGTGTCTGGCCTGGGGGGGGGGGGAGAACAGTCTGCACTGGGGCCCGCCCACTGCCAGTGCCTCCCCCAGCCCTCCGGCTGAGTCTTCCCGGACCCCACAGGGACCAGCGCTGGGATGACAGGAATCTGGGGGGCCCTGGGGCTGGCATCCGGTGCCTCGGGGCCCCGTAGGCGTGGACGCATCATTGCTGCTCGCCCCACAGTGGCTGACAGGTGGGCACAGACCCGGTCGGTTCTGACCCAGTGGCGAGGCTCCGTCCGGGAAGGGGCTGTTTGCTGGCTTCCCCCTCCCTTGTGCTGCTGGAGCTGACTGTCCTCCACGCGTGTCCCGGGAGTCCCCGCCCTCGGGCACGCGCCCCATTCTAGCCTTCCGCGCCGCAATACCTGAGAGACAGGGCGCCCGAGTGTCCCCCGGCACCGCGCCCGGGGCCCTGGGCCCGCCGTGGGACGGCCCTCCTCACCGCCTGGAGCTGCGGGAGCTCTCAGGGGCTCGTGTCTCTTCCAGGTGCGAGTGCAAAAGGCGGGAGGACGTGACCTTCCCACTCAGGATCCTTTATTGGGCTGGTCCCCGAAAGGCAGTGTGTGGACGCCAGCGCCCCGCTGCAGGACCGCGTGGTCAGTGCTCCTTGAACCTGCAGGAAAGCGTGAAGGAGCAGCGGGTCACAGGCGGGCGGTCGGAGGACAGATGCCCCCGGCCCTGCACGAGCCCCCGGAGGGGTTTCCCGCCCAGCCCTGGGGACAAGGGGGGGGCGCAGAGACAGGAAGGGGGTGAGGGCTGCCACAGAGAACAAAGGGGCCGCCTCCCTCTCCCGTCTTCCTCAGCTCAGGAGGAGGGAAGGATCGATCCCCAGCAGCCGTTTACGAGGAAGAAAGGGGAGCTGTCCTTCTCCCGTCAGAGCCGCCCGGTGCCGGCGGCAGATAAGCCAGAGCGACATCCGAGGCAGCGCTGTAGCTGTAATTACGGGGAGGAGGACTGGGGGCGGCGGGGGAGGGGGAGACTTACGGAACTTGATCCCCCGTCGCTGACCCTGGGCAGCTCAGCTCCTTGTGTATGAGGCGGATCAGGAACTGCACCCAAACAAAGACAAGGCCACCGTCACTGCCAGGGGGACCCTGACAGGGAGACCCGGAGCACTGAGACCCGCCCCCACTTCCCGAGTGCGGAGGCCCCAGCGCAGGGCGGCTGCTTAGGAATCCCTGTGGAGGTCGGAGGTCGCGCTGCTGGCACCAGGTGCAGAGACCTCAGCCTGAGCGACCCCAGGCGCCAGTCAAGTTTAAAGTGACATGAGCCCAATCATAAAACGTCCCTGTTGGAAAGGACAGAACACAAGACAAGGTGACCCACAACCATGGAGACACGGGGGGTCTGGAGCCGCGTGGGTGGCTCAGAGCCGGGCCAGCCTTCAGCACGGGCTCTGGGAGCTGAGGCGGTCCATTGTCCTGGGAACAGCCCCCTCGCGCTGCTGATGCCGCCGGGTAAACCGAGGCAGCCCAGCCCTCGCCTTGGCAGAGCTCTTCGCCTTCATGGTCTTTTCCGTGCCCAGAGGCTGAGAACCAGCTCCCGGTGCAGCCGAAGGACCAAGCACCACCTGCGCTTAGCTGGTTTTCTGTGTGTGTGCGCCTCCATCTTTCCCCACGTGTGACCCAGCCCCACGGTGGCAGTGCCCGGGGGCTCGGAACGGGTCCCGGAGGGACGTCTGTCTCTGGGATGCTGTGCCCGGAGCGAAGGCAGCAGGTGCACGGAGAGGGTTTGGGGCCGGCGTGAAACCCACGGTCACGCGGGACCAGGCTGAGCCTCGGCAGAAGCCCGAGGGCCGGGATGCTGGTTCCCTTGGGGGCTGCAGGTTCAGGCGGGAGCTTAGAAGTCCCCGACGCGCAGACTAGAGAGAAGAGGCGTTTCTGACATGAATTCTACCCGCTTCCAAGCGTGAAAAGTGTCAGTGGGAAGGCGCCTGTGGTTATAGAAAGCGGATCACTGAGAGAGGAAACCAGGAGGAAAACATCTGCTGTCTGTCAGAGTCACATAAGCCCTCGGCGGTGGTGGCAATTCTGAAGGACAGAGCTGTTGCTTGCACTGGAGGGTGGGCTGTGGGTGTGAGGGCCCGGCCACCCGTCTACCACACACCATGGGCAATCCCCTGGCCTGCGGGTGACAGGGCCGGGACCCCCGGGGGCCCCGCACTGTGCCTCTCTGCATGGCCTGCACCCAAGCTTCTGCCCTTTGTTTAGCCGGGAGGAGGAAGGGTCCCTGGCAGCGACATGTAGAAAAGTGGGGACATGCTCCAGGCCCATCGCCCTGAGAGCTGCAGGCGCCCTCAGGGAAGGTGCCACACAGGGGCGCCCACGAAAGGCACTTACCAGTAAGGCACAGGAATCTGCAAACATGAGCATGTAGAACACGTTGTTCCAGCCCGACGGCGAGATGAGCCCGGCCAGCAGGGGGCCCAGGGCGGCTCCTGAAACGAGGCAAGAGGGCCGCGCCCCGCGTGAGAAGGTCTGGGGCGGAACTGTCTGCGGTACCGGACGGGTCAGGCCCTCGCTGACAATTAAGCAAAAGCACGAAACAGTAGCGTCGCATCCCCACCTGCCAGAGTGGTGAGGGGGAAGCAGCTTAATCACATTCAGTCCTGCCGAGGGCATGATTGGCACAACCTTTTTCTAGAAGCAAATCTAAACTATGCTCTGTCACTACAATGTTCTTTTGACCCAGTCCTCCTAATGGAACATTTTATAGCGGGGAAATCGGAATCTAATGCTGTAAAACACTATTTGGAGAAATGTAAGGTGCGTAGATACTAATACCGTATCCATGTTAATTTCCTGATTCTGATCACTGTTCTGAGCTCATGACAGGGAGTTCCTTGTTCCGGGGAATGCACACTGACTACATAGTTACTGGTGAAGGGGAAGCATGAATGCAGTTCACTCTTAAGAGGGTCAGGAAAAAGATGCTTGTGCATCCATACGTGTCCATGTGTGTGGACAGGTGTGTGCTGCAAATGCGTGGGGTGAGGGCATGGGCGAGATGATAAGGCAAACACTGTGTGAATTCTCTGTACTTGTTTGCAACTTTTCTTAAGTCTAAAATTATGACCACGATTTTTTAAAGAATTATAAAAACAAAAGAAAACAAACATTCCTCAAAATGCCCGAAGGCCCCTGTGGAAGAATGCCTGCGGCTGGAAGGTGACTTATTCTCCCGCGGGAGCTGGAATGATTGGATATGTGTGTGGACGGTGGACTGTCTGATGGGGGAGGGGAGAAGCATGAAGCGTTCACACCCAGGCATGAACTCCGAGGGCTGGTCTCAGAGACGGCGGTTCCCACTTCACTATCCATGTGTGGAGACTCCCGCCAGGGCTTGCGAAGAGCACGCACTACTTCTACCACCTGAGATGCGGCTGCAGTTTGCTTTGTCTCAGAAGAGCTTCCAGGTAAACACCACAACACGAACCGCAAAGAAATTAAGAACCCACCAAGGGAAGGAAGGCGAGCGAAGGCACCGGTCCCTGGAGGGTGGGTTTTAAAGGACCCGGCAACCGGCTGGCAGGCGTACTTCCAGTTCCAGAGGAAGAGGTCAGGGACCTGCTCAGAGCCAGGCCCATCCGGGTCCAGGAGGCAAGGAAGGCAGAGGAGCAGGGAGGAGGGGGAGAGGGAGGCGGCGGGGAGGAGAAGGGGAGTTGGCTGTGATGATGTCTAAAGCACGGTTCCGTATGTCCCTCCCCCCATCCCAGGTTTCTCCTCCCCAGCGTCAATACCCCAGTGCACACCCCTAGCACCCCGCTCCTCAGGAGAGCACAGCTGAACCTCTGGAGAATTTGCAGCAGAGGCCAGTGCAGGGCAGGGTGAGTCAGCGGCCAGGCAAGGGGAGTGCAGGGGAGGCCACCAGCATCTGCCAAGCCGCCACCTGCCTCCCACACAGCAGAATGCTGGTAGCCAACGCCCCACGCCCCCTGGGCACTGGGGGCGCCTCCTCCAGATTCCAGGCAGACCCACAGCCCTGAAGACCCGCAGTGACATGCCCTCCCGTGAGCAGGGCCTCTAATAGGTGCTCAGCGGCTCGTCCTGAAGTTCTGATGCATGAAGGGCCGGGCCAAGATCCGAGCGTATCTGAGGAGCCTCAGCGAAAGCAAATGAGCAGGAAATGCCCAGATGGGGGAAGAAAACTCCAGGAGTGTAATACTCTCCCAGACTAACGGGACAATTAGGCTGAACCATCTGAAACTCCACTTTTGTGTCTGAAAACAGGGTTGGTGTCGGCAATTTCAATGACTTGCAATAAGGGCACCAGGCGGTAAGAGGAGGCTGCACCCAGGGCAGGCGAGCCTGATGAATATTAATACTACTAGAGGCCCTGTGCACAAAATTTGTGCACTGAAGGGGGGTCCCCTCAGCCTAGCCAGCACCCTCTCCAATCCAGGACCCCTTGGGGGTTTGGGCCTAAACCTGCAGTCAGACATCTTCCTCACATTCCAGGACCACTGGCTCCTAACTGCTCACCTGCCTGCCTGCCTGGTCACTCCCAACTGTCCCCCTCACCTCCATGGACTGGTTGCCCCATGTAGTCTGCTGCTCCATTGTTTGGTCACCCCTCACTGACCCCCTTGCTGGCCTGGTCACCCCACGCAGCCTGTTTGGTCGTCCATTTGGTTGCAATGGTCACTTAGGCTTTTATAAATATAGATGTGAGCCAGAGGGGACGGGCACTGCAGAGGCCGGACCGCCGAGAAGGCCTCTGAGAGAAGAGAAACCCGGTGCAGGAAGGGAAGAAAGGAAGAAGAGAAAATGGGAGACCAATCCAGAAAGTTCAACATGTGAATAGTAAGTTTCCAGAAAATAAAAAACACCCCGCAGAAAATAGCAGGAGAAAACCTAACAGAGCCACATAGAGCCCTCGTGCCAGCGATGAGGGCCCCTGGTGCACAGGGCACAGCGGGTGGGCGAGGAGAGCCTCAGCGATAAAGTTGTGAGCCGGGAGCCAAGGCCAAAAGCGAAGGCCCGGCCTAAGCACCGCCATGGCCTCCTCTGTGTGACCCGGGACGCTCCCCTCCAACGCCGTACGGACACACTCTGCAAGGGACGCAGAATTCAGACACCTGGCCTTGCCGGCGGCATTTCCCCCTGAGCCTTTCTCTGCTTCTGCCATGCTGGGCAGCACTTCGGAGAGAGATAATGAGGGAGACACAGCATGGACAAGCATGTGCCGTTCCCATGGCGACCGCATCCTCAGGGCCTGTGCACTGGAGCGGCAGAGCCCGGAGGTCCGGGTCCCTGCCAGGCCTCTGTGTGTGGGCTGCGGGTCAGTGGAGGGTCACACGTGGTTCGATGGCCTCTTTTTGTCCTCCGTGAGGTGGAGGGGTTCATGGCTGTGCCTGGGCTTCTCCCACTCAGCTCAGAGCGGCCCCTCTGCAGGAGCAGCGACTCGCTCTGAGGCAGCTCCCCCAGCTCCCCCCTTGTTTAGAGAACATCAGAAGGATGTGTCTTCCTCCTCATTCACGCCTTTCTCTTTCTGAGCCCCATCCCTGCTTTCTGGCAGCAGCCGGGCTGTGATGGCCTCTAACAGCGGCTACAGAGGGTATTGACTGACTCAGGCCAAGGCCTCCGGGACAGGAGGCGGGCGCAGGCCGGACAGTCCCCGTCCACCCCAGTCCGGCTTCCCAGGAGCACAACTTCCGGCCGTGGAAGTTCCCCGCGGGCCACGTGAGCGGGGAGAGCAGGCCTGCTCCACGCGGGAGTCGAGCTGCCCGCAAACGCCAGGGGCAGAGCACCCACTTCTCTCCTAGACACGTCTGCAGGCCCCAGAGATGCCCCACGGGAATAATCTCACTTGAAACAAACATCAGAGAGGTGGGCGCCAGCCCATCCAGCAAATTCAAAGCCACCCCGGATCCGGCAAAATGAAGGCACCACCAATGAGGACAAGAACGGGGCTCCGGTGACCCCAGGAGCACAGAAGCTGAGCCCAACTCTCAGACAATGGGGGGCCAAGGGCCCGCACAGGTGGCTCCGGGGCCGCTGCCGGGAGGGTCACGCTGCACAGGGAAGCTCCAGGAAGGGCAGGGGCACTGCCCGCTGCTGCCAGCCTGCGGACGGCTGAGGACAGGCTGGTGGTCAGCAGTGCCCACTGCCCTCTCTGAGGAAGAGTTGCATATTTTGCCACCTTTCTGTCCTTCAGAACATGCTACTGACCGATCTATCTCCTAGGACCCCAGCAAGGCTGCGAACGCTGGAGTCTGCTCGCTTTGGGACCTGTTAGTTTTCTGCCATTTCCTTCCGGAAGAGTCTGTCCCAGAGATGACAGCGCAGTCCCGGGGCCAGGGGGCGGACTTTGCCGACAGGTGGCTTATGAAGCCCTGGTGCTCTCACACCGACGAAGAGTTCCAACAGCCGCCCGCCCATTGTCGCCTCGGGAACCATCCGGCCACAGAGGACAGACGGTGCCCACCCCGTCCCCTGAGCTGCCAACATCACCAAAGCCATCGGAATCGTGGCCTCTCTTAATTAGGACGTGACAGCGCGGTTCCCCTGCGACAATTACATTTTAGAGCTAAAAACCCCCACGTACCTACAGACCCGGTGCCGTCGATGATGGCGGTCACGGTGGCAAGGGCGTGGGAGTTTCCTTTCAGACTCTTGTGAGTCCCCTGGGGAGAGGGAAAACCGGGTGTGAGGCACGTCCCCCGGGGTGTCGGGGGAGGATGAGCCTCGCCCTCCTTGGGGCAACCTGCACAGTGACTGCAGGGCAGCTCTGAGGGGCCTCGGCCCTCAGGACCCGGCCTGGGACTTCCGGCTGTAAGTCCACCACCCACTCCTGTGTGCACGCCTTCCGCGGTTCCGCTACGTCTGTGATAATGAACACCCAGCACGGTGCGTCGTTAACTAAAATCTACACATTATTTGCAGAGCACTGGTTTTTATCGGACGTTTAACTTCATCTCTTTCTGTCCCAGGTTCCCGTCCAGGGACCCACGGGACACTGAGTCATCGTGTTGGCGGTGTGGATTCCCAGAATTCCCTGTTCCTGGCGGCCTGGACAGTTGTGAGGAGTATACCCCTCTGTCTGATGTTTTCCTCATGATTAGATGGGGGAGGGTCTGGGGGAGAAACACTGGAGGATAAGTGCCATTTCTGGCCCTTCATATCAAGGGCACACGTGTCGACATGGCTTATCACTATTGCCACTGACCTTGACCCCTGGCAGAGGTCGGTCTGTCAGGTATCCCGAGTCACAGTACCTTCCTGTCCCAGCTGTCCCCGGGGGAAGGAGGTGGCAGACAACCCCCCCCCTGAGAGCAGGAGACTCGCTTCCTCTTGGAGGGCAGAGTCTGCACACCTTACTGTGTCTGGCACCGTCTCTTCTCTGCACTTCTCCACGCAGGGAACCACTTTTTAAAGGATTTTGCATTTTAGTGCCGCGCTCCCCTCAGGCACCAGCATGTGATACCGTGTGACAGGTCTGTCCCCCTTGGGTGGGAGTGGGGTCTCTGGGACCAGGAGTCACCTGTCACCTGAGCAGCAGCCCCATCCCAGGAAGATGGTCAGGGGTCTCTGGGGGTCCCAAGGCCGAGGGTGGCTCCTGCCTCCGTGGCAGAGACATCACCTGTCCTGCACAGTAACCACCACTCGCCACGGTGGCTTCCCGTCTGGAACGTGACCTCCTAGAGCTGGGAGCTGTCTGGCTTGTTGCAGACCCCGTCCCAGCAGAGGGTCGGGCACAGGGTGGCATCCAGATGGGCCGAACCCGGGAGGAGCCGGCCTCGCTGCCGCGGCCCCAGGGCAGGCTCTGGTGCACAGTCCCAGGTCTGCGAGGCCAGCACAGGGGTGACCGCCTCCGCGTTTATAGAACGGGAGCTACACTCTCTCCTCATTTGCTTAGAAAACTCTTAAATGGACAGACAGGGTCATTTTAAAAAAGTGCTTCTAACCTGGGTTGGATGTCGACCTATGAACCAGGATGTCACGGTTCAATTCCCAGTCAGGGCACATGCCCAGGTTGTGGGCTCCATTCCTGGTGGTGGTGGTGGTGGTGGGGGGCGGGCATGCAGGAGGCAGCCAGCAATGATTCTCATCATTGATGTGTCTCTCTCTCTTTCCTTCTCCCTTCCTCTCTGACATCAATGAAAATAATTTTTAAAAAGTGCTTTTCTAAACACAGCACGGCACTAACAGGCACCACTGCTGTCACGGACGGAAGAGGCGCCACCTCGGCCAGCACTTGCCCCCCTGTCCCCGGCTCAGCGCTGAGCTGCTTCCACTCACCAGATCGGCGGAGACAGCGGTGGTGATCAGCGCGTACGGCCCGCTGACCAGGGCCCCGCAGAGCAGCAGCATGGCTGTGGGAACCAGAGACCACAGGGGGTTTAGAGAGCAGAACTGAGCCCCCGGGGTCTCAGCAAAGCCTAGGGGGGCAGCCTGGCATCACACAGGGGTCCTCCCCAGGGGGCTGATGGGAAGGTGGCCCACAAACCCAGGGCCGGTGGCCTGCCAGGGCAATTGCCATAACACCTCCAGAGAGTTGCCCCGAGACGTTCTTGGCAAGGCTAGCCGCTTTCCCAAGAGTCAGGCTGTGCTCGGACCCAGAACTCTGTTCTTCCACCTCAATGGACAGCAGTGCCGACACACCAGGGGGTGGGAACCACACATGTGCCCAGGAGAGCAAATGCCCCCGTGTCTGTTGGCCAGACCAGCCACAGCCTTGTCTGCAGCTCAGGCCAACCTGCACCCATTCCGTAGGAAAGGGGCGGGGTCCCCGAGGTACCCCGGGCCTGTTTCTGAACCGCAGCTACTCCCACACCGCCCCCCAGTTCACATTCCTCTGGCAGAGGCTTTGGGCCGGGTACCAGCAACCTCTATGACACCCCCTATTAGCGACCTGCTTCCCAGAGCTTTCCGTGGGGTCACAAAGCCCTCACCCCTGCCCATCCCCCTGCTGGCATGTTAGGACGAAAACAGCATTTTAAGTGTGGGAGCCAGCAGTTGACAGTGCGAGTTAAAAACAGCCTTCAGGTTACGGAACTCCACAGAAAGGCAGTGACGGGAACCAGCCGTAGCGGGGCTGGAGCTGTCTGCCTCCTCCTGCCTGCGCTCACCTGCTGGGGGTGCAGGGACTTCTGGCCTCTGAGTGCTCCTGGCCCGAGGCCAGGTGGCCTGTCCCCTCCTACACTGGCTTTCAACCTGCAAATGGGCGGGCCTGGTGCCTGGGGCCCGGCGCCCCTCCCCACGTCCGCACCCGAAGAGGGACATGCGGACTATTTCAGCCCCGCCACCTGCTCCAGTCACACAGCTAAAGGATCCCTGGTTAATGTTCCATTCCATCCCACCACGCTGTGGGGTCAAAGACGCGCGAGAAGGGAGGGCGGGGCTGTGGACTCACCGATGGTGGCTTCCAGGCCCATCCTGCTGATGGTGGAGAAGATGTAGAGCTGTGGGCGGGCGGAAACGGCGCAGTGGTTAGGACAAGGGCTGAGAGCGTGCCCTGGGGTCGGTGCTTCCGAGAAGCCAGGTGGGTGGTTCTCAGGAGGAATCAGCCTGGGGCCGCCCTAAACGGAACGGAAACCCGCTCCCTGGCTGGCTGGGTGGAAGGCGGGCGTCTGTGGAGGGCCCGGCACGGAAGCCACTGGCCTTGTCCCCAACACGCGGGTCCCGGTGGCGCTGGCTGAGCTGGGACCTGAGCTGGGACCCTGCGGTGCTTCGTTCTCTGATCTCCTGGGCCAGGGGACTTGGTTGGGACAGTTCTCCTGGAGTCTAACCACTGGCCCCACAGCTGCATTGGGGAAGTGGGGGCCCGAGGCCTGGGGGCCTCAGTTCCTTAGTGAAGTTCTCGGAGTGTCTGCTGAGCCGTGCCCACCACCCAAGGTGACTGAACACTAGGCCGGGTCTGGGGACAGGCACAGCCCAGTGGAGTGGCAGACCAGATAGTACAATGTCAGTTGGGTGTACCATGTTGTCAAACAGCCACGATACAATGTTTCCTTTAACCCTCGCACTGACAGGTGAGGTGCTGCTGCTGGATCCTCGCTTTGCAGATAAGGAACCGGGGGGGAAGTCACCTGCCAAGGTCGTGCTCCACTGAGTACAAAAAGCAGGTGACCTCTGTGCACACGATGGGCGGGGTCCGCGCTGACGGGAGGGGGATGGTGCCAGGGATCCTGAAGGGTCAGTGGGATTCTGGGGGGGGAAGTGGGAGGGCCCTGATGTGCAGTGGGTGGTGGAGGCCGGGCTCTGCAGCCACGGGGTTTGCCGAGGGAGGTCTGAGCCACGGACAGAGCGAGCCTGGCCGGCGGGAGTGCTGGCCGGTGGAGGACAGAGGGGGCGGTGGGAGGATGAGGGGGTCGCTCACCGTCGGGGCGGCGAGCAGCAGCATCAGCCCGCAGGTGGAGGCCCTCTTCTCCAGCCGGTCCGAGATGACCCCTGCCAGGATGCCACCTGCCGTGCGTGCAGAGGGTGGTGCTGAGGGGGCCTCCCTGGGCCAGGCCCCGGAGAGGAAGCGGGATGCGCATAGAGGCCCAGCGGCAAGAAGGCGGGGACGTCCCTCCCAATCCCCTGCCCAGTCCCCTTAGCAGGAAGCCGTCCCGGCGATGCCTGACCTCCTAACAGGCCGACGGGCTTGTGGTCAGACACGAGTGACCCGGAGGCCCCTCCCAGTGAGACAACGCTGAGCTCGGGTCTGCTTTTGGCCCGGAAGTCCCCGCCCACCCGGGAGGGGTACGCCCACTCGGGGGGCACCTCCTGGGGGCACATGGTCCTCTCAGTGGTAAGTCGGCTCTCAGGGGTCCCGAGCCCTGGCTGCCCACGTGCCACTGCTGTTGGCACGCAGCGGGAGGGTGGACTCACCGAAGATGCCGCCCACATCAAACAAGGTGGATAGCTCGCCCGCCTTCTTGGCGTCCAGGTGATCTGCGGATGGAGGCGCCGCTGTGGGAAGATGCTCACCCCACACCCTCTTCTTCCCAAGCAGGACCCGCCCCGAGGCGCAGCCAGTAAACTCCGACGGAAGAAAACAGCAGCCCAGCACGTGGGTGGCCTCCCAGGAAGATGAGAACGAAACACTCCGCCCCCAAAAGACACTGGTCCTGCTGAGTCTCCCCCTTTGGTTCAGTGTCGCCAGGGTTCCATGCAGCACAGCACAGAAGTGGGGTTGCTAGACAGGGAAGGATCCCCCAGCTCCTGACCGCCTTCCCTGCCCCGCACAGATCCTGCCCCTGCTAACACGCCGGTCTCTGCACTGTCCCCCCGCCTCCATCCTGTGACATCCAGCCCTCCTGCTCGGGTGCAGGCCGCGTCCGCTTGTCCTTGTGACGCTGGGAACATGGGGTCTGCACCCCGCACACCCATATTCTACATTCTCCTCCCCATCCATTCAGCAGAGCCAGCATCTCCCCACCTCTTCAGGGGACACCCAGAAGTTCGGGGTCCTATTTGACCGTCCTTCCCTGACCCCCCTTTCTGGCGAGGCTGCAGCCCTGGCCGTGGGATCTTTCCTCTCAGGGGAACGTCCGGACCCCTCGTGCCTTTCCTGCTGCGGTCACACACGGGGCGTGCGCACCGCTCCTGAGCTGGCACGTCCTGTCCCAGCCACAGCCGCAGCCCCGCTGGGCTCTGGGAATAAGACACACTGTCTGCTCTCCCCTCAAACTGGAGCTCATCCCCAGGAAGCAATTTCCAGGTCAGACCATCAGACACTCATTATCTCAGCTCCCCGGGGCTCCGCTCTGCTCGCCGGCCGCTGGGCCCAGCGTCTGGTGGAACTGGGTGTAAGCGCGGGCTGCCCCAGAACAGGCAGCCACCGCTGGGACGGACACGCCAGCCCTTTAACCCCATCAAGGTTACTGCCATGGCAACAAAGCGTGCCCAGCCCAGCTGCCCTTCTGTCTGTACATGTCCACTCCTCATGTCGCTGGGTTCCACATGTCTCTCACATCTTCACGCATCGTGGATGCCTCTCCTTCCCCAGTCCCAGGGACCAGCAGCGAAAGGGAGCTGGGCTCACAGCCTACGCACAGAACCTAACGGCCGTGCTTGCGGCCACAGGCACTCACCGACGCTCGTGATGTAGAGAGGGAGCCAGAAGAGGAACGTGTAGCTGACCAGCTTGGCGAAGAGCAGGCACAGGGAGAACTCGACCACACCCTGAAAGAGAGCGAGCCCGCTTACCCCACAGGTGCGCTCCCTGTGTTCACGGCAATGTGCTCCCAGCCACAAACTCCCGACGCCCGTGGCACACCCCGGCTCTGGGCTGCCTATATCAACAAGCCAGTGTCGTCCGCCATAGGCACAGACGCCCCCGTTGGGAAACTCTCCCCAGCCCGGTACTCACCGGGATTTTCAAGGCCCCGGTGAAGCTGATGGCGGCCATGCTGCCCCCGCCCTCGGCCGGGAGGGTGACCACGTGATTCTGATGGACAGCACGCTTCCCGTCCGACAGCAGCAGGCACTGCACCTCCGGGTCCTGGAGGTGAGCCCATCGGAAAGAGAAAGAAGAGGTGTCAGCCTCCGGTGGAAGGGGGACCAGGGTTCCTGATGGCTAAGGGCTCCCGGGAGAGTCTCCGGGCATCTGGGAGAACATTCTCACCGCAGTCATCGCTTAGAATTGTTAGCTTTCCTGCATTTCTAGGAAGTACTAACTAAACATGCAGCACCCCTTGACCCAGACATTCTAGGAATCTATTTGTGAAAAATAATTTGGACGAGGAAAAACCACTTATCCGATAAAATGAATGTTAACCACCATTGAGGAAAATTGGTAAAGTCCATCCAACTAATAATATATCTTACAGTTATAAAAAAAGTTATAGACTTGAATGACATGGAAATAAGCTCAAAATACTCAAAACTGTATTTTATCATGATCTCAGGGAATATATACATATATTGTGAATATTTATAGTTTGAATATCTCTATATATAAAAAGCCAATATGCAAAGTGTCCCCTCAGGAGTTCAAATAGGAGACCAGGAGTTCAATTGCTTGCTATGATGTGCGCTGACCACCAGGGGGCAGCACGGAATGAAGAAAGGCCCCAGCTGACAGCCAGAGGCCCTGATAGGCCCTGATTGCTGGCCAGGCCTAGTGACCCTACCTGTGCATGAATTTCAAGTACCAGGCCTCTAGTATACAGATATAACAAGGTGACTATATAATGTATTATGGAAAGAAGCTAAATTTGCTGAAAGCAGTTTGGCTCAGTGGATAGAGTGTTGGCCCTTTCAGAGGGGCTCTGAGCACGCAGTGGGCTTTGGTCCTTGCCCTGTGTTGCAGGTGGCTCTTGGCAGGCAGGGAGGTGTCCCCTTCCCCAGAATGACCGGCTCAGACCCACAGGACCTCAGAGTGGAGTGTAACTCAGCCCCCATCCTGACTGCCTCTCATGCAGCCCTGCCTGCTCAGTGTTTGTAAACTCCGTGGACAACACGTTGGGCCTGCTGGGGGCTGCTCCAAGGACCCCTGTAACTGGGTGCAGCCTGTGCCCCGGACTGGCTCAGAGCCCCAGGAGACTCAGGGCTCAGCCAGGGCTGAGAACTGTGACTTAGTCTCCTGACCTGGACAGTTAGCAGAATTCATGAGAAAAGTTGGCTTCCAAACTCAATGGCCAACAACCGTCTGGTGGCGTCTGCCCTGAGGTCAGCCTGCGGTGTGGCCAGGCCTGAAACAGGACCCGCCGGCCTCTAGCTAGGTGACTGTCTCTGTGGTGACAGCTAGTAATCAGACTTTCGTAGAAGGACCGGGAAAGGAAGAGGTGACATTTATTCAGAGGACGTGGCTGGATTTGCTGGTGAGGAGCTGCACCAGAACACAGGCCTGAGGTCAAGGGCAAAGGCAAGTCTTCAGTCACAATGAGAGAGGGCCCGGCAGCGTGACTCAGAGGCTGAGCACAGCTCTATGAACCAGGAGGTCCTAGTTAGACAAACAACCGGAGAGATATGGAGCCATTTGGACATCGATTAAGACTTGATGCTGTGGACCGAATATGTGTGCTCCTCCCAGATTCACGTGTTGAACCCCAATCTCTGATGTCATGGTATTTGGAGGTGGGCCTTTGGTCAGGAGGGGAGCCCTCTTGAGGGGATTAGTGCCCTTATGAGGAGAGACACCTGAGAGCTTCCTACTCTCCATGTTCCTGGCATTTAGCTGGTGCTGCCCCCCCCCCCCCAAAATCCACAGGAGCAAGATGTGTCACGGATGCTCATGGCACAGCCTGACCTGGAGCAGTGCCCGCCTCACGGAATGCTGCAAATACTTGCTGAATGAATGAACGACTTTCACATTTGATTTTAAAAAAGTAAAGTAAGCTCAGCCTGCTACCCAAAGAGATCTAACAAGGACAAATTCAAGATTTACTGATGAAACGCGAGACCCCGTTTTGTAGGGACCCTGGGTGTCTGGGACGGGTCCCCGAGGCAGCGGCTCTGAGCGCCTGCTAAGCGGCTCTGGCTGACTCACCAGCAGCTTCTTCTCGTCAGGCAGGGCCTGCTTCTGCAGTCGAAACCTGTGCACGCCGTTCTCATAGCTCTTGGCATGCTGGGGGAGAAAAAACAATTAGAGCAATGACTGACGCCACAGCCGGAAATTACACCTCACTCCACTGAAGCAGGGACACAAGAGAGCGAGTCCTTACCGCCACCAGGGTGGACGAGCAGGCGATGTCCTTCGGATCTGAAAAACCAAACAGGCAGCCACGTGTGAACCCGGGGCCAGGCATGTCCTCCGACACAAAACCCCAAACAAGACCAGCTGCTACTTTTACTCCGTCAGCAGCCATTTCAGAAAAAGGGCAATGCCCGCGGCAGCGTGCCCGGCGGGTGAGGGTGCAGGGCGGCCACCCACAGAGAACCCGCGGCCCTGCCCGCCCTCCGCCACCAGCAGATGCCAGCGGCGGGAGCATGAAGCCTGCTGCGCAATACGGAGAACAGGTCACACGTGACACTCAGACAGGCCGAGCACACGCACACCGCAGGGACAGGCACACGCACACCGCAGGGACAGGCACGTGAAGCAGGTCTGAAGGCGGAATTCCAGGAGGAAATATAAGGACAGGAAAAGCATTTCAGAAGAGAAGGTCACAGGTGCTTAGTGCGATGGAATTAATAAGAAAGGAAAATTAGTGGGGACCAAACATCCATCTGGCTGTAGAACGAAGTGCCTTGTATCTACCTGCCAGGAGGCAGGACCTGGGAAACAGTAACACAGCGGGGAGCCGGGCTTTTCCGTCCTGTTGCTCGGAAATGGCTCTGGTGCGTGTGGGCACCAGCGGCCAGCATAGCTGTGAGTGTGGGGGAAGCAACTCCTTCTTCAGCGTCCAGAGCTGCCTCTAAACAGCCTTGCTCCCTCCACACACCCAGAAGGCCGGTCTTACAGTGACGTTTGGGGGAACGGTTTAACCACCTCGAAACACACTGAGCAAAGGGCTCTGAAGTTCCACAGCCGAGTTCTCCCTGTGACACTGAGGGCACCGCCGGCCTCGCTGGGCACGTTCTGATGGACTGGACGCTCCTCCACGCTCACCCCACGTGGGTCTGGCACTGCTGGTCCCAATGCCCCCCTGACAGTTGTGGTCGCCACTGAAGTGATGTCAGCAGCTCCCCTGGGGTTTTCTTCAGCCACCCTGCGCCCCGCCCCGCCCAGGCCAGCCAGGAGGCGTGGCCAGTGTCTACGAGAGGCTTCTCCTGGGTTCACCTCGAGGACATTAGTCACACGACCCTTGGCGGGGACGCGTCCTAGAGCCATTTCACAGGTAGACACAAGGGGCCCACAGGGGGGCGCCCTGTCCTCCGGGCCCAGCCCTGGCAGGAAGGAGGCGCAGGTCACAAGGGGGCACCCAAAGCTTTCGTTCTCAGCCCCACACTCAGGGAGAAGGCAGAGGAGGGGACAGAAATGAACCAAGAGACCTATATGTCCTATTAACCAGTGTCACCCCAATAAACTCAGTTAAAAAAATGTAAGCCGAGACCGGTTTGGCTCAGTGGATAGAGCGTCGGCTTGCGGACTGAAGAGTCCCAGGTTCGATTTCGGTTGGGAGCATGTACCTTGCTTGCGGGCACATCTCCACTGTGGGGCGTGCAGGAGGTGGCTGATCGATGTCTCTCTCATCGATGCTTCTGACTTTCTATCTCTCTCCCTTCCTCTCTGTGAAAAATCAATAAAATATATTAAAAAATTTTAAAAAAATGTAAAAAAGATTATCATCTAAATAAAAAATGTATTTTTAATTGAATCCATTCCAAGGACCTATGGGATCCATGGCCAGAGTTTAAGAAAGCCTGAACGGGTGAACTGGCACCGGGTCACACCCCACACCCCCACTTGCTGAGTGACCTGGGGCAGGTCCGCTGGCACCTGGGCCTCAGCCTCTCCCTGGGTTTGCAGTCCTGGCCGGGCCTGGGATTCAGGAAGCACGTGGCGTGCGGTAGCCACTGCCCTCCCTCTGAGAATGTCCCACTGATGGCACTGGAAGAAGAGCAGCTGCAGGCCGTGTACTCACTGCTATGAGGAAGAGGCTGAGGGATGTCTTCGTTCCAGGACAAACCACAGCCACCCTCGGACTTTAATTCCAGGGGCAGGTGTGACCTCAGAGGCAGAGATGCGCCCATGGGAGACACTGGGCTGAAAGGAGACCTTCAGCGGGAAGGCAGACAAACACCAAGTCTGGAAGGTGCCCGTGGGCCCTGAACCAGGGGGACCGGCCTTCGCAGAGGCTGGGGGAGCAGAGAGGAGTAGCCAGAGCAGTGGGACAGGACAGCCATCCTCCAGCAGCGATGAGCCATCCGGAGAAGTGCCAGCGGTGCAGAGTGACTGTAGCAGCAGGTAGAGAGAGATGAGGTACTGAGATGAGGTACTGAGTGAGATGAGGTACTGAGGGAAAGATCAGGTACGGAGGGAGATCAGGTACCGAAGGGCCAGGGCTCTGGTGGGAGACCAGAGTGCACTGAGGACACTGCCCCCAAAGTATGGAAAATGCCGGAGAGGAGGCCAGGGGTGGGGTGAGCAGGGAAGGTGGGGCAGTGAGAAGGAATTTTGGTGGCACCAAGAAAAACAGGGCCAAAACTGGTTTGGCTCAGTGGATAGAGCATTGGCCTGCGGACTGAAGGGTCCCAGGTTCAATTCTAGTCAAGGGCATGTGCAGGAGGCAGCTGATGGATGTCTCTCTCTCATCGATGTTTCTAGTTCTCTATCCCTCTCCCTTCCTCTCTGTAAAAAATCAATAAAATATATAAAAAAAAATAGAAAGAACAGGGATAGGAGACTCACTGAGGATCTTGGGAACCTTGAGTCCAGTTACCAATAAGGCAGGAGGCTAAGACTGTCGGTAAGAAAACCACCAGGCGAGGAACATGGGAGCAGACAGGAGGGGAGGCCAGGCTCAGTAGCCAGGCCCGGTTCCAAGCACCTCCCAGCACCACCTGTGGAGCCTCAAAACTGCCCTCAGTGCTAGCTTGCTGCCAAGGAGAACCAGGGAAGCAGAAGGCACAAGTGTCGCCCGGATGCGCTCACCTGTCCCCCCGCATCGGTGAGCTCTCATAGGACAGCCTCACAGGCATGGTCTCTCGTGGCATTTCCGCCCCCAGCATGGACCCCGGAGGAAACAGAGCCCCAAAGTCACCACAGTGGAATCGGAAGCCAGCAGGGGGACCCGGATCAGAGGAGGCTGACAAGAGGTGAAGGGAATGATGGGAAGGCAGTTCCAGGAGAGCCCTCTGTTCAGAACCTCAGCACCGCTCCTCCCTCCAACCCGACACCCTGCGGGAGCCACAGCAGTGCTGGCTCAGTGGGCAGAAGGCTCACTCACTGGATTACAAAAGACCAAACCGCTTCCTTGTTCTTGGAAATCCTGCCCCGGGCCTGCCTGCCCTTCTGATCCACCTGCGTGGGGATTGGCACGCAGATCCCAGGCCAGGCCAGCCAGCAAGCTCCCGCCCCCTGCCACCCGCCCCTTTCCCCCGAGCAGCCTCTTATCAGTTGAGGAAGAGAATAAAAATCACAGTGAACTCCAGACCTCGGGCAGAACCATGCACTGCATCCGGGGACCTGCGCTAGCGAAGAGGAAGTGCCTGGCTCTCGGGTGACTAATGCATGAACGACACCCGGGAGAGCCAGGTGGCAGGACCCAGCCTGGAGGAACACAGGTGGCACAGCTGACCTTTCCCAGAACCCGGTTCAGTTAAAGGCGTGTGCGATCTGAGCGCACTGGCATCCAGCAGCGCCGGCTTCTCTGCCGCTGGCACACCTAAGTGCCTTTGTCCTGCCGGGCCTCCATTTAAAAAATTAATTTGAAATTCAGTGCAAACAAGCCTGGAATTGAGTCTACAATGGAACGCTCTTCAGCCAAGTAAAAGATACGGTCATAAGCCGTGCCATGGTTTTACAACACTGTGCAAGTATATATACCTTTATCAGAGAGCAAACAAGGTTGGGGTGAGCAGGTGCCAGGCTGGGCACCTCGCCCCTGGCAGTGAGCAACGTGGCAGGCCCGAGAAAGTCGTGAGACTCCCGGACGCAAGGAAAACCCTGCCTGCCTGACGCTGCAGGGCAGGGGACAGGTGGAAGGCATTGCAACCCGTTACTGCGGGAATCAGGAAACTGCAGACAGTCCAGCGTGACCGGGAGAGAAACAGCTAACGGGGAAGGCTGCACCCAAAGGAGGAGTCAACCTGACGTGGGGGGAGCCGGGACAACCCCACGCTGCACAGGACTGAGCCACAGCCCGCTCTCAGCCCCGCGTGCCCGAAGCCCTCCGGGTGGTCGACTCTCCGGCACGGGTACTTACGCTCGATGAGGAAGAGGAAGCACACGACCCCCATGGCCGCCACGATGGCCCCGGGCACGACGAAGGACAGGCCCCAGCACGTGGACACCCAGTAGCCAGCGATCAGGGACCCCAGGATGTTGCCCACGGAGGTGTGGGAGTTCCAGACCCCCATGATCAAACCGCGCCTGCAACACAAGACACAAGGCAGCAGATGATGTCCAGAAGCTTCCGGG
This sequence comes from Lasiurus borealis, assembly GCA_004026805.1. NCBI lineage: Eukaryota > Metazoa > Chordata > Mammalia > Chiroptera > Vespertilionidae > Lasiurus > Lasiurus borealis. Next base: position 31,441 of record PVJN01007664.1, read on the forward strand.
GGCTGCCGTGCGGGACACGGCGCTGGGGCCGCGCGGGAGAGCTGGCCAAGGACAGGGGCGGTGCGGGAACCGCGGCAGGACCGGGGCTGGGATGCCTGCAGAGAACTGGGCTTCGTTTCACCCCGGGGACACGGGTGGGTGCCCACATCTCGCTCAGCGCTCCTTTATTTAGGTTTACAATAGGAACGAGGCCTTTTCCTGAATTCTTGGGAGGCCCCCAAGTTTAAATGTGTGCCTCTGCAGACCAAGTCCAATCACTTGACAAACTAGCTGGTTAACACGAGTTTCCGCTGACTGGCCCAATGAATGGGGGAGCTAAACGAGGCTCAGGGAGCTGGCTTCCTATTCCCGTCCCCCATTTTCAGTATGTCCCCACCCTCCCTAACCCTGGCCTGGCCGGGCTGTGGGTCACACAGCATTGCGGTGGCAACTGGACGGCAGTCAGGCTGCAGAGGCTGCGTGCACCTCTGCTCCCAGGCGCTGGGTGACTAGCCAGGACTTGTCACACGTCTCTGTGCCTTGTGTCTTATTTTCAATGTGGCCGGAGGCAGGGTCCCCAGGAGGCCGGAAAAGGCCATGCTGTGGTCAGCTCTGCAGAAGGACACAGACCCGCCCTGCCCACAGCAGGATGGACATCTCCTGGACAAAAGCCACTGCCTTTCAGAACCTCTGGTCCCAGGAGTTTTAATCATTTTATTTCCTAGACTAGTCAAAGTGTTCCCCCTCTGATAAATCTAAAAAAAAACCTGAAAATAAAGTCTCTAAAAAACAAACCTTTTACAAAAGAATGCAGCTGGAAGCAGGGTGGCCCTGTCTCACCTTCCTTTGTAAAACCGTTTATTTTCCTACGACAGTGGCCACTCAGTGTGGTTTTGCGTTAGTTCTGGGCGCACAGTAGGGGGTTAGACAATCACACACTTTGCCAAGTCTCACCTTCCTTTTCCAAACCAGTTGCCGAGGCAGGTGACGACGCTGGGCCAGCCGGTGGTCTGCACCAGCCCGTTGATGATCTGTGAAGGAGGGGGAAGGAGGCTCAGCTCGCGGGGAACACTGCTTCTAGGGGGCTCGCGGACGCTGCCCCTTCTCCGATAGTGTGGGGGCACAGCTGGGACTCCCCCAAAAGGAGGGGTCACACCCTGTTTGATGTGAGCCCCAAGAGCCCAAAATTTGAATCTATGTGATTATAAATCTAATACATGCCTATGGGGAAAATCTTAGAATAAGTGGGGAAAAGAAAGGAAAGGAAATCTCTTGCTAGAAGATGAACTACTACTAACAGCCTGGGGCCAAGGGGTTCAATCGCTGTCTAATCTGAATTTTATAAGAGAAAAAATTGTCTTCTTTCCCTAGAAATGTGAGTGTACTGTAAATGTGGCCTGCAAATGGCATGCTGTCACTTCTTATGTTGTGAAGAAGGTGGTGATGTTAATGATACTCTGAACTGAGATTAACTTTGGTCTAAGGCCTAGAGAAAGTATTTCTCCCACTTTTAAGAATACCCTGAGCTTACATTTCAAGAAGGGACTTAGCGCCTGGCCAGTGTGGCTTAGTGGTTGTATCAACCTATGAATCGAGAGGTCACAGTTCTATTCCGGGCAGGGCACATGCCCGGTTGCAGGCTTGATCCCAAGTAGGGGGCAATATGTTTCTCTCTCTCCTTTACGTACACACACACACACACACACACACACACACACACGAGGCCTGGTGCATGAACTTCATGCATGGGTGGGGTCCCTAGCACAGAATGGCAATCAGGGCCGATCAGGACCAGGCTGATAGGGGACCAAAGGCCCCGGTGGGGTCGGGAGAGGAGGCAAGTCACTGGGCAGGCGCAGAAGGAATGGAGACCGCCATCGTCAGCGCTCACCACGCCGTTCCCCTCCTCTCCCCCTCCTCCTTCCCTTGCTGCTGTGCTGCCACCACGGTGGGTGGGCAGCGTACCAATCAGGGCCTGCTGACAGGGGAGGTTGGCTGTGGGAGCACACTGACCCACAGGGGGCAGCTCCTGCATTGAGTGTCTGCCCCCTGGTGGTCAGTGCGTGTCATAGTGAACGGTTGTTCTGGTAGTAACAGTTGCTCAGGCATTACACACACACACACACACACACACACACATATATACACATACACATATATACGTATATATAAATACACACACACACATATATACACACACACACACACACATATATACACACACACATATATATGTATATATATGTATATATATACACACACACATATACAAACACATATATGTATATATAAACACACACACACACACACATATGTATACACATACTAAAAGTCCGGTGCACAAAATTTGTGCCCCTGGGGGGTTGGGGGGGTTTATCCCTTAGCCCAGCCTGCACCCTCTCCAATCTGGGACCTTTTGAGGGATGTTCGACTGCCTGTTTAAACATGATCAGGCCTAAATGGGCAGTCGGACATTCCTCTCACAATCCAGGACTGCTGGCTCCTAACCATTCTCCTGCCTGCATGCCTGCCTGATTGCCCTTAACCACTTCTGCCTGCCAGCCTGATCACCCCCTAACCATTTCGCTGCTAAACTGATTGACACCTAACTGCTCTCTTGCTGGCTTGATTGCCCCTAACTGCCCTCCCATGCCAGCCTGGTCACCCCCAATGGCCCTCCCCTACAGCTCTAGTCACCCCTAAGTGCCCTCCCCTGCAGGCCTATTCCCTCTCAATTGTCCTCCCCTGCAGGCCTGGTCACTCCTAACTGTCCTCCCTGCAGACCTGATCGCACCCAACTGCCCTCCTCTGCTATCCTAATCATCCACAACTGCCCTCTCCTGGTGGTCATCTTGTGTCCACATGGGGGCAGCCATCTTGTGTTGGAGCGACGGTCAATTTGCATATTACTCTTTTATTAAATAGGATATATATATATATATATTATATACACACACACAAATGTGTATATATATATATATATATATATATATATATATTTTTTTTTTTTTTAAAGAGGGGACTCAGCAAGTACACAGTCTCAGGAGTGTCAGGGGCAACTTTACAAGATGACATGAAGCCAGGTCCATCCCTGTGCCTTTTACAGTGACCACTGGGACAACCAGCTCTGCAAGAGCCATCGGGGCCGCTCGCTGGTCCAGCCTCAGGGCCAGCCAGGCGTGGCCTTCCCGCCAGAACTGTGCTGGACTCTGGGGAAAGTGTTTTGTTTTGTTTTTTTCTTCCTTCTAATGTTAAATAAAGTGTAACTTGCTTTTGTAATTAAAACAGTCAAATTTTTCAAGGTCTTGTGGCAAGGTTTTTAAAGATAAACTGTGTTTAATTTGCTTTGGTGATTTTATAATACCTGCTAGACTATCTGGAGAGCCTCAGAAGCTCAACTCATTATTTTAAGTCATTTTCCATTTCTAGTAAATATTTATTCTCAAGAACGTTGAGATGGGCAGCAGCCAAGTTTTTCAGGAAGGGCTGGGCCCAGCTGGAAGGGCAGAGCCACAGGGCCTGTCTCTGCTTCACCTGCTGTGAGCACCCACAGGCTCTCTCCTCCCGCTGACCCCAACCCTGTCCCATCGTCAGTGACGCCCACGTCCTCGCTTCCTCCTGCCCTCACTGCACCCACGCCTCTGACTCCTGAGTGGTCTGATCTGTCACCAGACGGAACATCTAAACTCATCCAGAGGAGGGCAGAGGGCTCCTGCTTTGATTCCCTGCTGGGGTGTGCACAGACAGGATTCCCTAAGAGGCAACACCTGCCCAGCCTGTGTGGCTCAATGGTTAAGCGTTGACCTATGAACTAGGAACCCATAGTTTGATTCCCGGTCAGGACACCTGCCTGGGTTGCAGGCTTGATCCCCAGGGTGGGGCGTGCAGGAGGCAGCCAATCAATGAACCTCTTTCATCATTGATGTTTCTATCTCTATCTCACTCTCCCTTCCTCTCTCAAATCAATAAAAAGCATGTTTTTGTTTTTTTTTTGGTGTTTTTTTTTAAAGAAGCAACTCCTGAAACTTAAGGAAAACTGCATGGATGTTGGAATTTCAGAGAAGACTGAAAAGAGAGCTTACATGTCAGTGCTGACCCTAATGTCAGTCAGGATACAGGTCTGCCATGCCCCATCCCGATTCCACCCCCTGCCATCTTTCTCTTGGTGGAGGGAGGGAGGAACCTACGACATGAACCCCCTGTCCAGCTCATCATGGAAACCCCACGCATGCTGAGCCACGGACCCAGACCTTACCTGAGTTACCACGTAGAACCCCAGACTGTGGATGTTGTAGAAATAGCCCAACCCGAACAGGGCCGTGAAGAGGCCACTGGCCAGCATTCCGAACGTTAGGTAATACCTGATTGGCAGGCGCTCCCCTATTATGCCGCTGAGGGGAGGGGAGGAGAGAGACAAATATGAGAAAACAAACACACCCACAGTGCAAACGACCCGGCAATCTCTTTCCGGATGCTTCCCGGCTGTTCTCGGAGCTGTGAGAACTCCAGAGCACAGCTGCTTCCAAGAAGATTTAATCACAATGACCTCCCAATGGGGTTGATTAACCAGAAACTGGTTCTGGAAACATCTTTTGAGACTCTTTATTCCCTGTGAAAGTCACTAACTGTCAAATAATAAACATCAAACACCATGGCTTACCCCTATGATGGCAGACATTTAAAAAAACACACAAACCCCCAACTTGTCCGGCTAGCGAATCCTGCTTTTATATAAACGACAACCAGCTAAAACCTCAATGTCAAACTGTAGGCAAACAGCATAAAAAGGAATGACCGGTGACCGTGAACAATCTCTTGGTCTGGAGCTGCTATGAAGTCCCCGAAGCGGCGGATGGAATGGACACCATTCCCTGTTTGCCGAATCTAGAGGCCACACTCCCCTGCTGACCCTTGCCAGGCAGGAGCTGGCCGTGAAGGCCCACCAAGTCTAACGGTATCTGCTGTGCACACAGTCCGCGTGCCGAGGTGGCACCGAGAGGCCATGCCAGGGAGGGGGCACTCCCCCCGCAGTGGAGAGCCCACGTGGACCCCGCCTTGGCCAGACTCCCGTGGCCACGCTCCCTGGCCAGCTGCCGGAGGAAGGGTCGTGGCCGGTCAATAAGCAGCTACAGAAGCACTTGACTTAAACCAGGTTCTTCACCTGGGCACGCCTGCCACCTGGGCTGGGTGAGCTTCGTGGTGAGGGCTGTGCCGTGTGCTGTGGCACGTGAGCAGCACCCTGGTCTCTGCCCATGGGGGGCCAGGAGCGCCCTTCCTCCAGCCGTGCCAACCACGTTTAAGAAATCTGTCCCCAGATGTGGCTCTGTCTCCTAAGGGACAAGATCACTCCTGGCTGAGAAGAACATTTAAGTCCTATTTCTTGGTCACTGAGAGAAACATACTCCAGCTTTGGGTCTTTTATTCTATGGTTGTTGGTGGCCGGTGAGAGCGATAGACATCAGAATAAACGTTATTCCTCAGGATGGAACAGGCTGGCAGCTGGGTGCCACCCCGCTCAGAAGCCCGAGGCTTACACCTACTCCTCCTGTTCTGCTGGGCGCCACTCGCTCGGCTTCCCGTCTGCTGTGCCCATCTCTGCAGCACCGTGCAAACACGCCAACACGGGAAAGGAAGACACCCTCCACCAGCGGGAACCGCCTGCCTGGCACCGCCCACCCACAGGGCCTAGTGAGGCCACCTCTGGTGGGTCTCAGGGAAGAGGCTCAATAAGACAGAATCCCCGAGATTCTCGAATCTCTGAAGATCCCAGGCTCCGAACAAAAGCCTCTTTGGTAAAGGCCTTACTTTCTGTTATGCTCGGCTGGACGGACACACTTCCAGTGTGTAACCCGCCCTCCACATGTCCTGCTACTCATCTGACACGTGCCGCCTTCCCAGTCAGTTCAAGCATGGGATCAAGGAGAACCCAGGACAAAAGTCACACGTGGCAGACACTGGGCATGCGCCACAGGCCGGCACCGTGCCGAGCGCCCGGCATGTATTAATGTGTTCACACCGCCCCCCCTCCTCTGAGGTGGGAACTACTATTTCCCACACTGTGCAAAGCTGCAGAGTGACCGCCCCGGCCACAGGAGCGGGTGTGGGGCTGGATTCAGAGCCCGGCAGTGTCTGCATCCTCACCCGCCACCACGCCGCACGCGCCTGCGCTCAGGCGAGGAGCCTGTGTGTGCTGAGCGGGGAGTCCACACTTGGTGCCTGTGGACTGAGTGATGTGGGACTCAAACGAATGGCGGCCCCCGAAGCCGGGCAAGGATGCATCACGAGGAGCCCCCGGTACCCTGCTCCTAAGTGACCCCTCCCGGCTCGGCTTGCATGTCCGAAGCCCAAGGGCCAGGAAGGCATCGGGGAGAGTCGGCCCTCCCAGCGGTGCGCCCGCCTCTCACTCTTTCCCGGTCTCTGAGAAGAGACTGGCGGGTAAGGGCCTGCATGCAGGTGGGGCCCAGTGTCACGCACCCGCCTTCGTCAGCACACGCACCTGAATGGTGTAAGGGGCCGGGGTCCTGCAAGCTCAGGCAGACCTACCTCAGGTACATGCCGATGGCGTACGCGCACAGGAAGGAGTAGTCCAGGGCCCCGAGCAGCTGCTGGTAGTTGTCCTGATCTGCACGGGGAAGAGCGACAGGCGGAGGTGAGCGGTGCTTAGCTGTCACTAAATGCCAGGGCGTGCTCCCCGGCGGGGCAGCAGTACAGAACCGCTGCTCTCCGAGGAGGACGGAGATGTGGTGGGTGCGTGCTCGTGGGCTGCTTGGCACACAGAAATGCAGCCACCACATCCCACACAACCGCTAGGCAGCCACTGTTTGTGTGGATCAGCCCTCCTGGCTGAGGGTGAGCATCGATCTACTCTTTTTCTCCCGCACCTGACGGGCCGGCCCTGCACCAGGTCTCGTGGTCTCTCCCTTCCACCCACAGTCCGTGCTCTGCGCGCCTAACTTCCCACTCTGACAAGACTGACGTGCAAACCGAGGTCAGCATCTCCCCACTAAGAGGGTCTTTCCTGGCGGTCACACTTCTGCACACAGGCCCCGGGATGGGCAGCGTCAGGGGGAGTGGCTGTGGTAGGTCAGCTCCCTGGACAGTTACCTTTGGGGACACGGGCCCGGCCGCTGAATTAGCACGGCCGGAGGGGCCGGGAGTGGGCACCCGGCGTTTCCCAGCGCCTGCGTGGAGGAAGCCTCCCGGAGGGGACAGCTGCTTCCCACCTGCAGGACGGAGGACTCACCGAACGGGGCCCAGCCGCAGTCCGTCTCATTGTCCGCGAGCCAGCGAGCGGGGAGGGCGCTGGCTTTCTGGCTCTGGCCGTCCAATCGGACTTCGGCCTCGCTCCCCACAGCGCAGTACTTGTGGAGCTCACCCTGCGACATCCACGGGAGGCAGAGGGGGCACTCAGCAGGGGTGCAGGGTCAGAACAGCGCCCCCTCTCGCCAGCCTTCCTAGGGCTCCTGGCTCTAGGGAAGGACGTCACCATGGGGCAGTCTGCCTGGGGACCGCAGAATGGGGGTACGGTTTCCCGGGCTCTCCTGCAGGCCTGCTCCTGAGCACACAGCGCAAACCCAGCATGTCCAGGGCTCCGAGGAGGACCGCTCAGGGCATGTCCACTGCCCATCCTCCTCGGGCCACCGCCCAGAATGGACCAGGGGTCCATCTTGCTAGATCTACATGGCTGGGCTAAACGCTGCGGCGATACAAGAGAAGAGAACCAGGTCCACGCGACGACGAGGATGCCTGCCACAAACACCAGCCTGACACGCAGGAGCTCCGATGGCAGGAGCCCATTTCCACGTCTGATGTTCAAGGCCAGGAAAACGACTCCGTGCTGACCTTGAATACCATGGCCGGGCACAAGGAGCCTTTGGGAGTCGGCAAAGGGCCAGACCTCGCCTACGCGATGATTTCCTGGGTGAGCGTGGTACGTGGGACTCACTCGCTTTGTGCTCCTGTGGCTGTGTCACCATTACCAGGGCACTGCCCTAAAAATCTTGCCAAGGGCTCTGCTTTACAAATTCAAAGTACTATCTGCCAAATAGCCGCCCTCAGCGACCACCGACAGGGAGCGGAGGGAAGGCTGCAGAGGCAACAGAACTACAGCCCTGGGTCAGAGTCACGCCAAGGACGACGAGAAAGCAATGGAGCTGTAAGGAGCTGTCGCTGGCAAAGGACAATTTCCTTGTTCCTGCTACAAGAGTCAAACGCCACTCAAGCCTGTTGACAATCTACAGGCAAAAGGATGGAATTCAGCCAGGGTCAGGAAATTATTTTGCTTTTCCCCAAGTCATGCCTGGCTATTATGCAGGCTACAAAGTCTTCTTTACTCAAAGTCAAGTTTAACTGGCTATTATGTAGGCTGTTATCTCCTCAATCCCCTTTACTCAGAGTCTAGTTAAATGCCAGCTAACAGCTTCCTGCCCGCCCATCACGCAGGCAGGAACTGGGCGTTCTAAGAATAACGAAGAGCCACCACCTCAGCCCGGCTCCGGGTCAAAGCATGATGATCGTAGAAGTGAGTTGGGAACAATTTAGGATTGGATGTTTTGGAGAGAAAATTCACACGAGAATAAATATTGAACTAAGTTTTAGGATTCTGATACTACCAGCTAATGTTAATGAGAGTGTACTTCCTTCAAAAATATAAATCCTAAAACAATTTAAATTCAGAAAAGAGAAACTTAAAAAGCAAAGCTGCAGAATAACTTGCTTCTACACAATTCCTTTTCCCCATTTACTATCCCCATCCCCATCTCCCCCGCCGGTTTTCTCTTAAAGTGACTAGTTCCTTACAGAGATTACAGACAGGATAGGAAACTAAGTGTTTTATGATTTCTTACCTTAACTATGCTGATAGGCTTTCGAGATAAGTGGAAACTTGCATACAGCAGAAATGTCAAAACAAAAATGAAGGTTCGATACCTGAAACACAAAACATAAGAAATGATGCCCAATGACATGAGCTGCATGAGGCCACTTAACTCTTAAATTGTCTTATGCTGCATATTATTCACTCAGTCATTATCAAGTATCAATCCTATTGATCATCCTATATAATAAAAGGCTAATATGCAAATTAACCCTAATGGCGGTCCGATGGGTTGCTATGACATGCACTGACTACCAGAAGGAAGACATTAATGCAGGAGCTGCCCCCTAGTGGTCATTGAGCTCCCACAGGGGGAGCGCTGCTCAGCCAGAAGCTAGGCTCGTGGCTGGCGAGTGCAGCAGCGGTGGTGGGAACCTCTGTGGCAGCGTGAAGGATGTCCAACTCTGGCTTAGGTCGGCTTCCTGGAGGGAGCAGGCCTAAGCCATCAGTCAGACATCCCCCAAGGACTCTCGGACTGTGAGAAGATAAAGGGTAGGCTGACCGCCCCCCCTTCTCAGTGCATGAATTTCATGTACCAGGCCTCTAGTATCACTATAATGTTATATTTTAAAAGTGAGACTTCTGCTAGGTCCAAATTGAAACCATTTAAACATTCATTAAAAAAAAAAATCCTACTATAAATGCCCTAGCTGGTTTGGCTCAGTGGATAGAGCATCGGCCTGCAGATCAAAGAGTCCTGGGTTCGATTCTGGTCAAGAGCACATATGGTGGTTGCAGGTTCCTTCCCAGCCCGGGCCATGGTTGGGGCATGTGAAGGAGGCGATGTGTTTTTCTCACGTCGATGTTTCTCTGTCTTTCCCTTTCTTTTCTACTCTAAAAGATCAGTGGAAAATTATCCTTGGGTGAGGATGCATAACAACAAAAAAACTCCCAAAAAACAATACTATTAATCAAAGAGAAATGTGGGACTCAGAAGATGAACACATGTTTACAAGCAGACAGAAGGAAGGACTCTGTAGTCTGACACAAAACTGACTGCAAGCTTCTTATAAGCTGCTATCCCGGGCACTGGCGATTATATTTTTTACTTTTTAGCTTCTATGCAGCTTTTCCGAAGGACACAAGCAAGGCAGAGACACAAATATCTCCCTGACCTCAGTGAGAAAACCGAGTGATGCTGACAGCTATGAATAAGGCCGATGCATAAAAATACCGGCCAAAGCCCTGCGCTCTTTCTGGTTTATGAGAAAAGCAGTCGAGGGGGTGGGGGGAGAGGCTGAAATAGAGAAGAAAAGAAGGTACTTTAATAAGAAGATGGAAGTGCATTCCAGTCTAAAAATTTGAAGCATGCTGTTACGGAAAAAAATGCATCAGGAGGAAAAAGTATTTGGCAAGAGAAGATGACAGGGGCTCCCTCCAGGAAGGCAGGACCTTCTGTGACCTGAGACCCAGCCCCTCACCCTGAAGAACCGCCCTCGTTCTGTCTGGAAAGGCTGGTGACTTTCAAGTGGAGTGATGGCTCAGATTGATCATCACCCAGGACAAAGGCGGCGGAGATAGGAAAAAGGCAGGAGGGGCCCCAGCCCACAGAAGAGCCACGTCCTCTGGCCCTGGGTGGTGCTGGGACTCTCTTGCAGGTTCCGCCCACAGCTGTGATTGACACCTCAAGGGCAGCCTTCCTCCAATAACACAAAGATCCTAGGGATGCCTGCCTCTTTGGCTAGTTGGGGACAAATAAAGATTTCTGGATTTTTTTTTAAAAAGGTCACATTTCAGGTAGGGAAAAGGTTGGTGGGACCATGGGACTAGAACCTTTAACTGCCAGGATACCTGTGTCTTAGGGAGAGGAAAGCACCCAGCAACTTATTCCAGAAATGACTAACGAAATGCCCATGTGCTCCCTCCTCCTCATCCAGGAAACACACACTGAGGGTTTTCCTAGGATTCTTTGCTCTCCACGCCCATGCCAAGCACCAGAAAGGAAAAAGTAAATAATAAAAATTGAGTGCATATTTTATCCCAACGGACAAACACTATGCAGGGACAGCGGGGTTGTCCCAAAGTCTAGGCCTTTGTCCTTGTGTTTCTGAAAACCATCTGTTCGGGTCAGGAATGAAATTCTCTGTTCTTTTCCTGAAGCTCTGTTATCCCACCTAACTCTAGACTCCTATGTGCCTTAGGTTGCCAGCAAAGGAAGATTCTAGGCCATTGGAACTCTGTAAGGCCTCACTACTCAAATTTCCAGCCCAAGGCAGATTCGTTGGCTACTTATGTCCACTAGATGTAAATTACAAGGGTGAGTGTCCCCATTGGGGTACAAGAGTCCCTTTTCCAATCTCTACAGGGTTATTTTGAAAAAGTCCTCAGACTGGGTTCCCGTCACACCTCTCAAATCTGAGTATGAAGGAAGAATCTGGTGACAGGTACGCGGCTCACCAGGAGAAGCGGAAGTCCATAACCACCCAGCTAGGGAGGATTGGAGAAAGGAGCTCTACTTAATGGGCCTTGGGTTCATGCTCTCTACCCACAGAGTATCCTATTTATAAATGTTCTATTTTATTAAACATATTCCCAGTTATAAAATAGCACAAATAACCCAGAACTGAAGAGCACTCCATATGTTCAGACAATGTCTAAAGAGTCCTGGGACCCGAATTTGCCTGCATTCTCAGGTAGGCAAGATGTCTAGGGTACTGAAACCTAGTGGCAATCCCTGGATCATTGCCCCCTGCCCTGGGACTCCACCTCCATCCCTGGGCCCCACCCTTTCTCTAACTGGGGCTGCAGCAAAAGGTGGTTCCAGGACTGAGCCTCGTTGGGGGATGCCGAGCAGAACACATGCCCGGGGACGCTCCGTGAACACAGAGGAGAGCAGCACCGTTTCCGGCTGAACTGAATTTCCAGCTCGGTTTTGGGTGGAAGTGAAATAGTACCTTGACGACTCAGCCAGCAGGGTGCCGGTCCCTCTGAGAATTTTATTATTTCTGTGGGATCATCTTGGATTATGGGGCTGACATTCTAACCCTCCTCAGTCCTTTGCCCCTTTGTGCTTTTATCATCATTGTCTTTCTTCCTTTATCATTCACCATGAAGGGTTCTGGGTGATGCTTGTTTCTCTTTTACCCATCTAGTACCTACTTGCAGACTGTCCCCCTAAAGTCAGATCCACCTAAGAGTCTCAGAATGTGACTTTATTTGGAAATAGTCTTGCAGATGTCATTAGTCAAGCTGAGGTCATACTTAACTCATGTATGACCTCAAACCCAATGAGATCCTAAGTCCAGTAGCTGACATCCTTATAAAAGCCCAGTGAGGACACAGAGGCAGACAGGGCGGAAGGCCCTGAGACAATAGAGGCACAGGAGTGCAGAGGCCTGCCAGCCACTGCCGGAAGCCGGAAGAAGCAGGAAGACTCCTCCCCAGAGCCTGCCGTGGGGCCCTGCTGGCACCCTGATCCCACACTTCTGGCCCCCAGAACGGGGAGAATCGTGTCTGTTGTTTTAAGCCATCCCGTGTGTGGTACTTCATGATAGTGCCCTCGGACACTAAGACAGCCCTCTCCTTTTGTGTTCTGTGCTACAGGTGGGCTTGTGAATATTAAAAAAAACCACAATTAAAAATGAATGATCAGCCGAAACCGGTTTGGCTCAGTGGATAGAGCATCAGCCTGTGGTCTGAAAGGTCCCGGGTTCAATTCTGGTCGGGGGTATGTACTCTGCTTGCGGGCACATCTCCAGTGGTGGGTGTGCAGGAGGCGGCTGATCGATGTCTCTCTCTCATCGATGTTTCTGACTTTCTATCCCTCTCTCTTCCTCTCTGTGAAAAATCAATAAAATATATTAAAAAAAAAAATGATCATCTGAAACCGGTTTGGCTCAGTGGATAGAGCGTCGGCCTGCGGACTGAAAGGTCCCAGATTCGATTCCAGTCAGGGGTATATACCTTGGTTGCGGGCACATCTCCAGTGGGGGGCGTGCAGGAGGCAGCTGATCAATGTCTCTCTCTCATCGATGTTTCTAACTCTCTATCCCTCTCCCTTCTTCTCTGTAAAAAATCAATAAAATATATTTTAAAAAAATGAATGATCGAATCCTTTCACTCATCCGTGTCCCACTTACTTTGTGTGGTTACGCCTGACTCTAGCATCCTCGGCATCTACCAATACAGCAGGAAGAGTGTTTGGGTTAATCCCAAGTATCTAGCAAGAAAGCCCATCTGGACAAGGATGGCACAGGATGGGTGCACCTTCGAAGCTTCCTTAGAAGTGCTCCCAGCTGAAGAGCAGCCTGCCCCGCCCCCCGTAAGACTCAAGGCAGAAGTGTTTCCTCCTTTGCGGGTTGTTTATCTCAGTCATATGCAAATAAGGAACACGCACATGCTTTAGATGAGAGTCACTGAGCGGTCTGACTTGGCACTGAAATTAGCCCAAAGACACCCTAATTTAGAAACAATGAACCCACACAGCTGTGGTGCCAGTCCTGTCACAGCAGCCTAGGGAGGCACGTGGCTCCGGTGACGTCAGCACTGACCCCTTGGTTAGGGGCTGCCTGCCAGACCCCCTGAGGGAAGCTGTGACCTTTCTCTCTGTGTAACGAGTAAGCAATGTGTGGGAACACACTTTGGGATTAAGTAAGCAAGCTCTTCCTCCAACGTTCCCGCAAGACTGTGCGTCCTTGGTGATCCTCACCTAAATGAAGCGGTGCTGATGGGGACAGACTGGCTGTCCAGGTTACAGACGCTCCCGCCTCTTTCTGCCATGGGCAAGGGCTTTGCTTTCTCCCGTTTGCCCACTTACTGAATTACAGCCGCTGGACTCACTGGATTCCAATTGTGTTCAATGGGCTGTAATCCACTGCCAGTATCACTTATTTTAAGTATCAAATCATCTCAGACTTGACAGTGAGGGCCCCTTTGTTTTTGAGCACATCCTTATTTTCTTTCTTTTTCTTAAAAATATATTTTATTGATTTTTTACAGAGAGGAAGGGAGAGGGATAGAAAGTCAGAAACATCGATGAGAGAGAGACATCAATCAGCCGCCTCCTGCACGCCCCCTACTGGAATTGTGCCTGCAAGCAAGGTACATGCCCCCAACCGAAATCGAACCTGGGACCTTTCAGTCCGCAGGCTGATGCTCTATCCACTGAGCCAAACCGGTCTCGGCACACCCTTATTTTCTGGTGTGAGACGTTCCTGGCTCCTCTTACTTCCCCGGCCCCCGCTTTTGACACAGCCCAGCCTCCAAAGATGCCCAGCGCCTTTCGTGGGAAACGGCACATAGACGCCAAGATCTGGCACCAGGGGTGCTCAGTGCTGTGGAGTTGCTGCTCCCAGGGCCTCTCGGTGGGCAGGGGTAGGACATTTTACACATACACATGCACACAACACATACACGTGCACCATGTACACACACAGGCACATATATCTCGTTCCTCCGTGCTTTCTCACCAGTTCCTCTGATTCCTAGCCAATACCACACATTTCATTCAGTCCCCCCGCCCCTGTTTTTAACTCCTTCACCAGCAGCGAGCAGCTGTTTCCCTGCTGTGGTGGTCCTGACAGAATCTGAATCTAATCAGGAGGAAAGACTAGAAGCTTCCCAAACAAAGAATAGTCTATTAAAAACGGCTCGTACCCTTCACAAATGTCAAGGTCGTAAACCACCCAGAAAGGCCAAGAAACGGTCGCAGATGAAAGGAGAGTAAATGCAGCGTGCAGCCCGGCCTGCCTCCTGCGCCAGGAAGAAAGCTGTGTAGACATTCTGGACATCTGGCGGGTTAGATGATAGAACCGTATCAGTGTTCCACTTCCTGATTTTGATCTGTGTGTGTAGTTCAATGGGAATCTCTTGTTTATAGGAAATACTTGCTGATGTATTTGGAAATAAAACAACCTAATGTCTGCAACTTATTCTCATATGTTCATGAGGCGTTTGACACACACACACACACACACACACACACACGCACGCAGAAGCAAAAAACAACAGTGCTTCCGATTTGTTTGCAGGAGGCGCCCAGGCCTCAAAGCTGCCCTAGTTCGCTGTACTCGAGATTCAAAGCCCAGGAGAGAGACCTATAGGCCCTCCCCCCTTCTCCCCGCCCCTGCTCCCGCCCTGCCTCCTGCCACACCTGCGCTGTTTGTTCGCTGTGTGAGGAAGGGCCTGGGAATGGCCACTGGTTGCCGTGAGACGGAAAGCCCTGAGACTCACCTGCCTGTCCCCGCTGCACATAAAGGAGGGACATTAGTCTCCCCCCGGAAGTCAAAGTGATGGCAGAAAGGGGCAGGTGTGCTGGGCAGATGCACATAAAAAACGTCCTTAGTAGGAATGTTAGAGCCAGTCTCTAGGATTGCTAAACCTCAGCTAAAAATAACTCTTAAAGGTCAAAGACAAGTTGGAGGCAAAGAGGGGAGAGAAGTGAGACGAACACTCTGTGCCCTTGCTACCCAAAGCGTGGCCAGTGGACTGCTGGCACCATCGCCGGGAGGTGCAGACTCTCACGCCCTCTCCCCCGGGCTCTGAATCAGAATCTGCATTTTAACAAGTTCGCGGTGATTCACACGCTCAATAACTCACTAACGGTTGAGAAGCACTGCTCTACCTTTGTGGGGCTCACCCCTAAAAAAAAATAAGAATCTGTGACACAAGGAGCTCTGTGTCACTTTCTTTTCATTTTCATCTGTGAGTTTGAAAATGCTATCAGAATAAAGTTATAAAACCAAGAAGCTAAAGATAAACTCCCCCCAGATGAAAGGTCAGGGCTGAAACACTCGTGGCTAGATTTGCAGTGGGCATGACATGAGAGAAGAGGGGACCGCTCTGGAAAGAAGGGGATGCCTGAAGTCCCACGTGACACCCAGCGGAGGCCTGAGAAGATGCAAAGGATGTGGAGCCACAGGTGGGTTGTCGCGATAAGATGAAGGGTCCAGAATGTGCCACGATGGCATAAAGGTATTTTGAGGGGAAAGCATTTGAGTTCCCGAAGTCTCTTATCTGTCTAAAGGCAGAGCTCCCCGAAAGAACTCAGCTGTCCTAAGTCCCGCCCTGGGAGGAAACGGGGAGACGAGACGGACTCATTAGTGAACAGGAGAAGTTCCACATCACACCCACAGAAACTCCCAACACTGTCCTCTCCCCCGTCTGTTCTCCTAAGGCCCACTCACATTTCCAGAATCATCTGTTTTCCCACGAGTGCCCTGTCCTCCTCTTCTGCCCCTATTAAGTGGCATATTAGCCCCTAATTCTAATACCTCTTTGAGTCACATTTTTCTGTAAACTCCTGTATGTATACATGTGATGAAGTCTCTTTTCTCTTGTGAATCTTTTTAAAAAATATATATATTTTATTGATTTTTCACTGAGAGGAAAGGAGAGGTACAGAGAGCTAGAAACATCAATGAGAGAGAAACATCCACCAGCTGCCTCCTGCACACCCGCTACTGGGGATGTGCCCTTGACCGGAATCGAACCTGGGACGTTTCAGTCCGCAGGCCGACGCTCCATCGACTAAGCCAAACCGGTTTCGGCTCTTGTGAACCTTTATGTCAGTTTTATTTTCATGCTCCCGTTACTGAAGCCTCGAGGGCAGAGGAAAACGTTTCCTTCCCCACTGAGATCAGGAGGGGAGATGCCCCTGAGGCTGTGGGTCAGAGGCCAGAGGGCCCAGCGCTAGATTCCGCCCCCACCATTGGCTTCCTCCACGGAGCCCGGAATTCGTGACCACTCTCGCCCTTCCGGGAAAAGGATGCTCAGAGCACGCCCGCAGGGGGTCTCGGAAGAGAAAGTTGCGTTCTGGCCAGCATTTAACTTGTTTAGATTTCACGTTCTCTCTGGGCGCTCTGCCCCATTGAGGCCTCTCATTGAGCTCAGAGGTCATAGACTGCTTCCACTCACAGGCATGTTATAACCCTGCCAGTGGGCAGCGGTCATTTTTCTGTGGGAGCTGTGATTATGACAGACACCGCTGAGGACCACAAAGCAGTCTACATGCTACCGGTCAGCGTCAGAGCCAAAGACGGAAGACAACAGCAACATTCCTCACAGCTTCTGCCACTGCAAGTGATTCTGTGGTTACAGGGAGACCAGCATCCGTGTGCATTTCATCATGAGACCGGGTGGCCCTCACCCACACTCAGGGCCAGGCCAAGGGCTAGGGCCGCCAGGACTTACCACTGGTCCCGGGAGAATGAGATGATGAAGCGAATGCCGGCAGGGAGGCGAGCCATTTAGGCGCGGACCACAGAGCTTTGGCCGCGAAACCAGGCGCTTCATACAGAGGTGAGTAATCTGGCTCCCAGCGTCTCTCCTGTCCCTGCACTGGCACAGGCCGGAAAGGAAGTGGAGACGCCTGCTTGGTCTCGTGCCCTCTCCTCCTTTCTGCAGCAGCTTCGGTCTCTACAAGGAGAAAGAGGGGTGAAAAGTCAGGGGCAGGAGAAACTGCCTGTACAGTTAGCTGTTAGCCAGCCCTGATCAGAGCTGGCCTGCCCGGAGGACGGGAACGCCCACCACCAGGGCCACGAGGTGGCAGCACAGTGTCTGCCTGGGGCGGGGGCGGGGCTTGGTCAGAGATCACTGAACTGGATTTCACATGATGTGCTGGTGATATAAAAAGAACCCCTGAGTTCATCTCTATCTGGAAGGCATCTGGACATCAACCCGTTCAACCTTAAGCACAATAGTCTACAGAACGCTCTCGTTCATGTGAACCCAGTGTGTGCCCAGCGGTTACACCACGTGCTCCAGGGAACCGGACGTGTTCCATTCCACCCACACGGAACCAGGCCACAGCGGAGCCGCAATCACAGAGGGGAATGTGGCCCGGGACCAGATGGCAGGCCATCAAACCAATCATCTCATTGTGGCTTTGCAACTGAATCAGAGCGCGTCTACAGCTGGGGGGCTGAACTCCACCTCCGAGCGGCCTCTCCACTCTCCTGAGGCCACCTCAGAGGCCAGGGGAAATGAAGGCAAAGCTGAAGGCAGAGGAATGGGCAGGGGTGCCCCCAAACAGGAAAGGGGCCCAGCACACCGGCAGGTCTCCGGTCCCAAAGCCACGACTTGTCGTAGTTTTCATTCTTCTACACTTGGCAACAGCGAGCCTTTAAACCAGTGCGTTAGATCACACAATTCCCAGTGCACACAGAGCGTGGGTCGCTCTGCCTTACACTCAGTAAAAAAACCACAGGTTAAAAAGAAAGCTACTTTTGAGTAAACACTATTTAAAGAAGCTCATAGTTATTTAATGCTTTCAAAACATTTCCTTGGATAACAGACAAATAACAGCACACAGTTCAGGTTTGGAGGACTTACACTTAGATTTGTAAGTGCCTGTCTTTCCGTTAGACCCACGTTCATTCCTGCCGTCCACTAAATCCATCAGCCAACCTCGACTCATTTCCGGTCAAACCTGGGACACAGCCACCATCCAGAAGGCACTGGAGAAGCGATGGGCAGAAAGGTCCCCTTTCCTTTACAATCCTGCCTCCTATAAGCAAGTGCCATAGCCTTCACAGTAAGTGCCATTAGGACACGTGACAACGGCGTGTTTACATGTGGGATGTTAAGAGCTCAGTGTCATTCCGGGGAGGGGTCAATGGAGAGACATAGGTAATTCTTTAAACAATAAAAAAAAAAAGAGAGAGAGAGAAGATGGTGGCGTAGGTGAACACCTACACTGCTGCCTCGCACAACAATTTCAAAACTACAACTAAAAGACAAAACGGACATCATCCAGAACCACAGGAAAGCTGGCTGAGTGGAAATTCTACAACTAGAAGGAAAGAGAGGGGCTCACGGAGACTCAAAGGAGCTGTAAAAAGCTGAGGTACGGAGACGCGTGCGTGGAGGGAGCGGGTGCCGGAGTACGTGGCTGGCTTCCTCTGGCAGGAGGGAGACGCAGACTCCCAACTGCACTGAACCCCTTATCCTACGGCATTGAACCCCTGTTCTGGACGAGACTCATATGGGGGAGTCTGGACTGTGAAAGGAAATTTAGGGGAGCCATGAAAGGGCAGAGGTCTGGGGGTGCGATCACCCCTGCACGCAGAAGACAAACTGCTGATTGTGCCGCTGGCTTTCTCCAGTGGGTGGAAGACTAAGCCTCCCAACTAATGGTACTGAGCCCCAGTTTCAGGTGAGACCCTGGGGACCCAGACTCATACGGGTCCTGGAGCACAGGGGAGCTGGAAAGGCAGCAATCTAGAGGCACATGCGTGTGCGTACATAGACAGCTCCAGCGATTACCGAGAGACACTTGAGATCCAGGGGCCGCATAGGGCGGGGCTGACTGGAAGCCAAGGTGTTCTAAGATTCTACCCCATCCAAGCTCAACAAAGAGGCTTTTGCAGTTTTGCAAGTCTTGTATCATAAAGCTGAGTCCAACATGGAAGTTCTCCTGGCATAGTGAAAATGCGGAGACAAAGGAACAGATCACAAACAAAAGAAATGGAGGAAAACAAATGACTGGATATATATATAGAGTTCAAAACCACAGTTATAAGGTTTTTCAAGAATTTCTTAGAAAAGATGGAAAAATTTAGTGAGACCCAAAAAGAGCTGAAAAAGGACCAACTGGAGCTGAAAAAGGACCAACTAGAAATAAAATATGCACTGACTGAAATAAAAAATATTATACAGAGACCTAACAGCAGACTAGAGGAAAGCAAGAATCAAATAAAAAAACTTGAAATATAAAGAAGCAGAAAACACTCAACTGGAAAAACAAGAAGAAAAAGGAATCCAAAAATGTGAAGACAGTGTAAGGAGGCACAACTTCAAGCATAATAACATCAGAATTGTGGGGGTGCCAGAAGAAGAGAGAGAACAAGATACTGAAAACCTATTTGAAGAAATAATGACTGAAAACTTCCCCCACTTGGTGAAAGAAATAGGCTTACAAGTCCAGGAAGCATACAAACTCCAAATAAAAGGAATCCAAAGAGGACCACACCAAGACACATCATAATTAAAATGCCAAGAGCAAAAGACAAAGAGAGAATATTAAAAGCAGCAAAAGAAAAACAATTACCTACAAGGGAGCACCCATACGACTGTCAGCTGATTTCTCAACAGAAACTATGCAGGCCAGACGGGAAATATTCAAAGTGATGAATAGCAAGAACCTACAACCAAGAATACTTTACCCAGCAAAGCTATCATTCAGAATTGAAGGTCAGATAAAGAGCTTCACAGATAAGAAAAAGCTAAAGGAGTTCATCAATACCAAACCAGTATTATATGAAATGCTGAAAGGTACTCTTTTAGAAGAGGAAGAAGAAAAAAGGTAAAGATAAAAATTATGAACAACAAATACATATCTATCAACAAGTGAATAAAAAAATTAAGTGAATTAAAAATCTGATGAACAGAATAAACTGGTGAATATAATAGAATTGGGAGCACAGGAAGGGAGTGGACTGACAATTCTCGGGGGGAATGGGGTGAGGGAGATGCAGGGAGAGACTGGACAAAAATTGTACACCTATGGATGAGGACAATGTGGGGGGAGGTAAGGGCAGAGGGAGGGGTGGAAGCCGGGTGGAGGGGAGCTATGGGGGAGGGGGATAGAGGAACAATAAAGATTTATTAAATTAAAAAAAGGGCTCAGTGTCATAAGTGCTCTTCCTCCAAAGCGCGAGCAGGGCCCTCAGAAAACTATTCCACCGAGCGGGGCGGGGACCCGGACGCCTCCTTATTCTGAGGAAGAGGCGGGCTCAGTCCAGAGGAACAATGGGGCCGGCTGCTGGACTGAGTGGGGCCAAATCTGGTCTGTCCAGTTCCCGCAGTCCCTCCCCGCCCCACCTCACTTCCTGGGCCCGTCCCTCAAGGAGAGGGCACGGACCTGTAAATCACTGGGCCTGACCTGGTTCTGGCACTCAGCTCCAGCACATAAGAGGACTTTAAAAAATGGCCCCTACTAAGCACCCCTGGACCTGCCACCGCATCAGGGAGAAGTGTCGGATGACCGGTTCCACTCTGCTGTCAGAGAGCAGCGTGGGAAACACCCACGAGAGCATCTTTATGAAAACGTGCAAAACGCACATCTTCCCAAACAGCCCAGCTGGTCAGCAAAAGCAATGGCCGAGGGAAGTCAGCTTTCTGGGGTCCCACTGAGACGCCCCCTTGGTGACCGTGCAGCCCAGAACAGAGCCCGGTGCTCTCCGGAGAAGAAAACAAACAGTGAGACTGGGAAGTGAAGGCCAGAGTAAGACAGGGTCTTCCCAGAGCGGAAGCGCGGCTGTGGGCACTCAAACCAGCCCGTGCGCGTTTTAAATGACCCAATAGCGTTTTAAGTGAACCAATAAAGACAAAGTTGTTAAAGTGGATCTTATTTTAAGGCAAAGACGGGTGAGAATTGCATGTCCCCCCAAAAGGTGTGCTGAGAGAGGGGAACACTTCCTTTCCAGAAACACCACCTGGGGCTGTAAAGGCTCTCCTCCAGGTGAACTCTGAGTGACAAGGCCCTGGCCCTTTCCGAGGCTGGGATACAAAGCAGCCTCTCCTCCCAAGACCAACGACCTGTGTGTGCTCAAAGCCGCCGCCACCGGCAGGTGTGCGCCGGGCTGGCGCAGGCAGATCTAGGGGAGCTGAGGATAAATCTGGGCTAGCTGCCCACGCAGACCCCGCACACGATTCAAAGTCAAGGTCAGGCGCGCTCGCCAGGCGGTGAGCTCCGCAGACTAGAGGAAAGAGGCTCAGGATTCCACCTTTAGAGACGGTCGGAGTCCTCCGTTCAAACGCAGGTCCTCCCGGAACGAGGCGTCCCCAGGCACCCGGGCAGCTGGAAGCGCGCGGTGGTGGTGCCGGCGGCGGGGGCACTTTCCGGCGCCTCCAGCCCCGCAAACAGAGCCGCTCCGCCACCCCGGCAGCTGCTGGCAAGGAGACCGGGCTCGGAACCGGCTGCTCCGCAAACAGCCCGGAGGCCCGGTGCTCTCCGCGCGGCTCCTCCCCGGGCCGGGGCGCAGGTGGACCGGCGGGCACGCCCACGGCCCCCAGCGCGGCGGGCGGACGCTGCGCCGTCACCGCTGTCACCAGGCCGGCCGGTGGGAAGGACCCGCGACCATCGTGCCTTTCTGCCCGGAGCAGCACGGATGTGGCCCGGCCCGCGCCCGCGCCTCCCTTGCCTGGATGCCCGCTCCCTCCGCGCGCCCGCCCGGGACGCCGGCAGCAGGGGCGCCGCGGCTGCTCGGCACCCTGATCCCGGCCTCCGAGCCGGAGAGGCGAGCGCCGGCCGCAGCCCCGCACAAAGGCGGCGGCGGGAGCGGGGCGCCGGCACCGGGTCCCCCCGCGGCGCGGGCAGCGGTGCCCCTGCCCGGCGTCCCCGCCTGTCGCCCGCGGCGGCGGCAGGTGCAGCGCGGCCCGCAGGAGCCGGCGGCGCGGAGGGTCCCCGGTCGGTCGGTCTCGCAGCCCCGCGCCTCACCTGCGCCGCCCGCCGGCCCGCACCGCCGCCGGCTCCGCGCTTCCTGCTCGCGACTTCCTGGGGCGGCGCAGGCCCGCGGCCCTTTCGCTTTCCTGCGGCCGCGGGCGGCGGCGCGGCCCCTCCCCTCTCCTTGGGCCGGCCTGGTCCTCCCCAGGCCTCTCAGCGGCCGGGGTTCCCCAATACCATGGGGGCGCCCTGGCCGGTGGTTGCCCCCCGCCCCCTGTCACTGCGCACCCGCCGGCGCCCGCTCAGGGTTCTGGGGCAGCTGTGTCCTTGCACCTGCAGGTCCTCCACCGGCCACGGGAGCCCCCACAGGCCCTCCGTCCTTAAGGCAGGTGGCGAGGCCAGGACCAGACGAGAGGGCCGCCCCGGCCTCCCAGCCTGTACGCCCGCTGCCCTTCTCAAGCGTCAGAACCATGAGGCTGGCGCTCTGCTAGGTGGCCACGGGGCCCAGGCCAGCTGTTCCTGCCGATGCCACCGCTGCTGGGGCCTCAAGACGGTTCCCATGTCAACCCCCTGCCAGCCCAGGAACTACGTCCCGAATTCCACTCTGGCTTCTCGCCAAACATGGGCCTTGGGCAGCCCGAGGACTGGATCACAGATGAGCATGGGGTACCCACAGAGCGCCCCCAGCATCCAACACAGCCAGGGAGAGCAGAGAGAGGCAGAAAAACACCTGCGACGGAATTCCTGAAAGACCGCCCCTAATTGCAACATCCTCCGGCTGGAACCGACCCCAGGCCAGGCTGTGAGTGCTCCCAAAGGTCTGTATCAGCGGTTCTCATGGGTCGCAAACAACCCTTTCACAGGGGTCGCCTAAGCCTATCGGAAAACACAGATACGATCCGTAACAGTTGCAAAATTATAGTTATGAAGTAGCAACAAAAATAATTTTATGGTTGGGGGTCACCACAACATGAGGAGCTGTATTAAAGGGTCGCGGCATTAGGAAGGTTGAGAACCACTGGTCTGTCTGAACAGGGCCCTGGACCTCGAGGCACACTGCCCTGCCCAGCTCCCCTTCTCTGCCAAGATGCCTCCTCCCTGCCAGGCCTTAGCCCCTCCCCGTTTCCCAGAGCACCCTAATACCTTTTCCTGTTGGTTGCGGTGGGTCATGCTAAATGCACCCCTTCTTTATGCTTGTGAGAAGTGTTCACCGGAAAGGAAACCTGCTGGCCTCACCGTGGCCCCGAGGTCCAGCAACAGGGCACCGCCCTCCCCCTCTCTGCCAGGAGCTGGCCCGGGGCCTCTGGACTTCTCTCTCTCTGGCAAGGACTCTTTTTGTGGAATTCCTCTCTCGGCCAATTCCTTCTCCTCCTTCCCCTAACGCTCTATTCCCGGTGATGCCCAAACCAGCCCCGTCTGGCTGCCCCCTGTCTCTCCGTTGCCTCTGGCTCACACCACAGTCTGCTCAGGGCTCCTCCACCTCCTGGCACCTGGGCATCAGCCTCCCCGCTTCAAAGCTCTCCCTCAGGCGGCCATTTTCCCCTCCTCCGACTGTTGTCCTAAAGCAGGTCCGCATTCTCTGTTCTCTCCAGCCGTCTTCTCGTCCCTGCATATCCGGGCACTGTAGACACCTCTGCATCCTGGCTTAGCACGTGAGCTGGGACTAGCTCTTTCTGAATCTATCTTGGGGGTCAGAAGAGATTCCCCAGGTTGTGCACTGACTTGGAGGACACTGGTCCATGTTTGCAAACTGTAGGACTGAATGCAGCGTGGCCACAGTAGAGGGCATCCTGATGTTTTCCACATTTCCTCACACAGAAAATATTTGTATGGCACGCAGGGCAAAAGCAGAGGGCATCTGGGGTGGTCCATATCATATTTGCTAATTGAAAAGATTAATCTTTTAATTTTATAAAGATTAAGATATTAGCTATTTAGCAAATATTGATCTTTTGTAGGATTATAAGAAATACTGAAACGTGCATTAGAGGACTCTGAATTTGTGAAAGACTCCCACAAACAGGTTTTCCTTCTGAAATGAAGGCCTGTGATTGCTCTGACGAACTTTCCAGGCTTTATGCTGACAGGGCTGCACACGAGCTCAGGACACAGCAGGCCGCTGGGACATCACTATTGAGACATTTCTTCTCGCAGGTGGCGAACTCTGAAGCCGTTATTCACAATCACACAACTTTTTCAGCAGTTGAAATGAGATTTAAAGAATCCAGCAACTCTCCCTTTTCTTTCACTGACGTGTAATATAGGAATTTCTGGTGAGGATCGAGTGAACTTCCCCTCCAGTTGGGTTTTTCAGATCCAGTATTTCAAAATCGAGACAAAGTGTGCGGGGCCAGTTGCGGGCTGCTGTTGACATAGCTGTGGCCAGGGTTCCAGAGAGTTAAGTCCAGGTGCCCAGACTCCGGGCTGCCAACTGAGCACACTGCGAGGCAGGACCCTGCCTTAACCCACAACATCCATGCTTGCTTTGCATCTGTTTTGATTTTGTTTCAGTGTGAGAGGAACACTAAAGGAGAGGTGCGTTCACTCTCCCCCAACAGGTGTTAATGGGTGCCCAGGGCGGCCAGCCCTGCGCCAGCACCGAGGCCTCAGGTCAACAAGGGGTCTTAGCCTTTGAAGAGTTCATAGAGCAAAAGCCAGGTGGCAGGAACAGGGAGGTGAGGTGAGGGTGAGGGGAAGGGGTTATATTCACCCCCTCAGGCTGCCCTCACCCAGTACCTCACCCTGGCCAGCCAGAAAGTGCTGGCAGGGCCACGCTCCCTCCAAAGACTCTGCAGTCTGTCCGTGTCTTTCTCTTAGCCTCTGGCGTCGCTGGCATTCCTGGTTTCTGAGCTTGTAGCTGCATCATTCCAGCCCACCTCTGCTGTCACATGGTGTCTTCCTGTGTGTCTGTTCATAGCATCTTCCTTCTGTGTGTCCGTGCGTCTCCTCTCCTAAGGACACCCGTCATATTGGATTTAGGGGCCATCCTCCTTCAGTAGGGCTTCAACTGAGCTAATGACATCTGCAACTCCCCTCATTCCAAATAAGGCCCCATTCTGAGGTGCCAGGAAGGAAATGACATTTTTAGGGGGGTCACCACTTAACCCAGCACTGGGCTGTTACGTAAGGGGAAACGAGTGAAAAATGCATCCCCGGGCTAGCAACCTCAGGAAGCTGTTAGCACCCTAAGCCTGAAGGAGGGGGGAGCTGAGGCTGCAGAGGAAACTGCTAGACAAGAGGAGGGGGCTTGGGGAGGGATGCAGCCGCTGTGAATGGACAGCCCACTGGGAAGGAGTGGGAACAAACACCCCACGCTCCTCTCTCCCGCCTCCCTCCGACCGACCCAAGGCATGGGGGCCAGGAGCCCCACTGATACCCTCCCCTCACAGGAAGGCAGGAGACAGGTAACCAGCATCCCAACACTGCCACACAATAGAGGACACACCACGGGGAGCAAGAGGGAGTCACCTCGCCCAGACTCAGTGGCCACAGGCGGTCACATCTCAGCAGCAGAGGGGGAGCTGGCCAGGAGCACAATGCAAGCTGCAAGCTGGTTTGGGGAGCGGTGATGGTGCAAATAATGCGAAGAGGGGAGGAGAGCTCCTGCGGCAATCAGGCCTGAGACGATGGTCGTTGGGAGTGCAGACTCCAGAAAGGTCTCGAAGGTGAGAGAAAGGAGGCAAGGGGAAGAGAGGAGCTGGGATGCCGCCCAGATGCCTGGCTTGGGCGGCTCAGTGGATGGTGCAGTCTTCATGGAGAGAGGGGACATACACACAGGCTGGGGGTGAGCCTGGGCTAGGAATTTACGGGTGCTCGTTGAGCATGTGGTTCCTGGGAGGATGTCTCAGTGGAGATGTTGACCAGGGCTGGGTTTGTGGGTCTGGAAGAAGCCGAGGCTGGCAAGGGAGGCCTGGCAGTGACAACAGCCCACAGCAGGAGACCGGACTGAATCCCCAGGGGCGATAATTTCAGAGCCAGGCAGGGAGGAGGGGCCAGAGCCATGGAGGGAGTGTGGGAAAAGCCAGGACAGTGTGATCTCCACGAAGCACAAGGAAGGCAGTGTCGCCAGGATGAGAGAGCGTGGCTGCTGCAAAGAAGCCAGGGCTCCTGGCTTCACCCCGAGGATCACGGCTGACGCTTCCATGAGTGGGGGGTGGGCGGCGAGGGCGGTGGGGATTGAGGCCTGGGGAAGAAGAGGCAGCGTGGAGCAGACAGCGTTTCAGGAAAGGAGAAGAGAGAAGGGCACAGGCTGGAGAGGGCCTGGGGGAGGAGGAAGGACCTTTTTAAATGCAGGGATGTTGGCGAGCATGTGCAGAAGTAGGGAGAAGACTGCAGTAAAGCCCACGCACCCAGTACCAGCTGCATCGACGATCAATGCAGAGCCAACCCTCTTTCCTTTCTGTTTCGACCCACTTCCTTCTCCCCAGGAATATTGTGCAGCAAATTCCAGACATCTTATTTCATTGGGAAAGTTTCAATGTGGGTTTCTAAAAGATTTGGTTTAAAACGTAACCACAATACCATCATCAGGATTACCCAACAAGAATAATTCCATACTGGCACCCACTACTTAGCCCCTGTTCCCACTCCCCTCACTGCCCTGAAAACGTCTGGCCCTCAGTTTTGTTTGTCTTTCATTGGGGATCCATGTGTATGGCTTATGTCTCCCAGTTCTCTCCTCTGTAGATTTCCCCAGCACCCCTCCCCCCCTCCTGAACCCCAACAGTGTGTTGCCCTCATTGCTATAGAGGCCAGGCCATCGGTCATGCGTTCTCCCTCCCTCTGCATTGTGCTGACTCTGTGTTCAGGATTCGGTCTAACATGTTTTTCCTGAAATCGACCATGAGGCTTAGAGGCTTAATCAGATTTGGGTGGACTCAAGGCATGCACGCGGCCGCTTTCTGAAGTCTTAGATGTTCCTTGTTTAGGTTCATTAACTCCTCAGAAGTCAGAATTCACGGAAGTGGTGAAACTGCTATTTTCAGGCTTTCTTCCCCTCTTGGCCAGCAAGCTTCCGTAAAGAGGTCTCCTTGTCAATTATTTAACATCAATTAGCGAACCCCGCGGCGCACTTTGCATGGGAAAGGCAGGAGAAATGCCAGCTCCCTCTTTTGTCACTTTTCGAAATGAGCTGGTTTTCTGGTATTCTTCAAGAGGTGTCCGCGCATTTGCATTTTATTGTATGCGCCGGTGGACAGTCACAGTTGGTGTGTTTGACCCACTGCAGGGGCGCTCCTGATTGCACTCATTTGCCCGTCTTTGGCCCGGGGGTGGGGGGTAGGGCTCTTCTAATCATCTCGAGTCCCTCTGACACAACCCCCACCCACCCAACCCCCGTATATGATATTGTCCTTGCTTTCTACTGCGACAAGATGTTGTTCTGAGCTCACTGCAGACAATTCCTGCCCCAGACCTGCAACCTGCCATTTCTGCTAGGAGGCCGGCTCCTCAGAAGTCAGAAGGGAGTACAGGAAAGGAGGCCACACTTTCAAGGATACAAGTCCCTCAGAGGCAGAAGGAAAAGGAATTCAAACCATGTGAGGAGGAATGAGCCTCAGGTGGGAGGAGGGCACTCTGCGGGCAGCTCAGGTAGCAGGGGGAAGACAAGAGCTGGGAGTTCGCATCCATGTTTCCTTTGTTGCAGGAGGTAAAGTCAGTCACTGAACGTGAGGAGAGAGGAGGTGGCCTCTGGGGTTTGAGGACAAATGAGGATTTAGGTAACAAGGGAGAACACTGGCTAGGGACGGCTGGAAGGGAGGAGATGGTTATTTCTATTGGTGCCTGTGAGTGTCAGTGAGCCAAGTGCTGAGAGAGGACAAACAGGTGGATGGGCCCAATTTGAAGGGAGAGCGTTTGCCACCCTCCCACCTGCAGGGAGGAGTCACTGCTTTCCATGGGGTTAAGAGCAACTCTGACACCTACTGGAAAGTTCGGTCTTTCCCAGGAGAGTCACTAGAAGGAGAACCTTCTAGGTGCAGAATGAGGCCCTTGCTAGGCACTGGGTTGTGATGAGAAGCCTTTTCAGAAAGGACCTTCTGTCCAGGAGCTCAGTCTCTCCAGGGAAGAGGACTGTCAGGTGAGGAGCGTGTCCTGGGCAGCCCTGCCATCGGTGCTGTCTCCCTGAAGGTGCTTTGAGGAGACTGGCCTTCATGCAGAGCTCCAGCAAATGCCTCCGGCTTGCAAAGCATAAAAGCATTAGCCATTATTTGAATGAACCAGTGAAGTGAGATGACTTTCTCCTAACTGACCTTGCTTATTTAGTAAACACATATTTTTACATTTCCATTCTTGTTCCACAGGATACTTTTAGCGCCCCTGCACGGAGACCCTGTACACAGTGCCCTAAATAAACAACACTGAGCCCCTGCGCTCTGCCCAGAGGCGGTTGCCAGGGGCCTAGCGTGGCCCAGAGTGGATCCTGGCCCGGCCCTGCTCAGTGCCAGACCTCAGAGTGCAGATGGCGCCGGGCCAGCCCTACGACACCCAACACCGTGGCCTGGTTTCACGCTGCCTGGCTCTCGCCTCAGCAGAGGGAGGAAATGGTTCCTGCAGTCACCCTGACCACCGTGCTTGGTCCGTAACCGCCAGAGGCCTGGCCTGGGAGCCAGATCCTCCCGGGAGGAGAGAAAGATATACAGACAAGGCTGACAGAGGGCTTTTGGTGATGGTCCCAGAGTAGACACCTGAAACGGTATTTTCTTAATAAAGTAATGGAGCACAATATGCTTAAGTACCACCCCTACCTCCTCACACTTGTAGTAACCATGTCCATTCATCCTTTCGTAGAACCTTGATTGAGTCACCTATCCTTCGAGTGAACTATTACTTTAGTCTTTTAAAACACATTTGAAGAAGCTTTGACATCTTCACCCCATAATGGTCCGAGTCATGGCAAATAGATGAAAGGAAGTGCAAACAGGCATGCATTTAAAATGTTCAGGCGGATTCACACCAGAAGGCCAGTAGTGGCCATCTCTGGGAGGTGAGGTTATTGATCATATTCACATTCTCCTTTATCTTTTCCTGTATTTTCCCGACTTGCCAACAATCTGAGCCTAGACTATGTATGTCAGGCTCTGTGCTAGACTGGGGGACTTTAGAGGGGCTGACCTGGAAGCGTGTCACAACTGTGCAAAGAGAGTGACAGAAGCACAGCGCAGCGATGGTCTGAAGGGGCTCCAGGTAATGAGGAAAGGTGTCTCCAAGGAGGTTACATGTGGGAAGGCAGTAAAGTTGAAGGATGGTTTACCAGGTAGAGAAACACGGGAATCACAGTTCAGAAAGAAGGAACAACCACGCAGACAGGTAGGGGCATCCTATAGGAAAAGGATCTAAACAACTGACAACAGTTAATGGAGATGAGAAATAACCCTTTGGGGGAAAGGGGTTTATCCTCACAAATGACAGAGGAATACAGAGTAAAGGCACCATGAAACGCCGTTCTGCCCATCACTTTAGCAAAGAAGTTACTTACAGCAGGCGAGGGAGCAGCCGAGGTCAGTCAGTCTGTTGGAGAGGGGCGGGGGGGCCGGGCCATTCTAGAAGGCAATGGGGTAGGTAGTATGTGTTTAGTCTTAATGCTCCTCCCAAGTGGTCCCACAATTCAATC
The DNA here is from genome assembly GCA_004026805.1 of Lasiurus borealis. NCBI lineage: Eukaryota > Metazoa > Chordata > Mammalia > Chiroptera > Vespertilionidae > Lasiurus > Lasiurus borealis. The sequence goes on from PVJN01007664.1 coordinate 61,228, forward strand.
TGTGTAACTGAATTCCAGGGCTGGATTGGAGATGTGGACACAGACCTATGCCCTCAGATGTTCACAATGATTCTGTTCACTCATTCTTTTATTATGGGGAGTGGTTTGCACAGGTGTTCCACTGTATTACGTTGCTACATTAATGACGTAAGTGAACCTGTATTCTTCTGTATGCATCAAATATTATATTACAGTTATAGATCACCTGGTTTTCCAGAGCATTTTAACCTGCATTATCTTTTTTAAAAAATATATATTTTATTGATTTTTCACAGAGAGGAAGTGAGAGGGATAGAAAGTCAGAAACATCCATGAGAGAGAGACATCGATTAGCCGCCTCCTGCATACCTCACACTGGAGATGTGCCCGCAAGCAAGGTACATGCCCCTGACCAGAATCGAACCCGGGACCTTGCAGTCCACAGGCCGACGCTCTATCCACTGAGCCAAACCGGTCTCGGCTACCTGCATTATCTTATTTGATCCTCATGATGTTCCTGCAGGCTGGGTAGGGGCCTTATTCTGAGAGAAGAGGGTACCTGTCACTCAGCTTGCAGCCTCCTCCCCTGTCCCTTCCCTGATCTGTCCGTAGGCCCCGGAAGGTGCAGCCCCTGTACCACGGGGTCTCCCACCACCACCACTGGCGAGAGCAAGGCCATCTGTAGTATCAAAAGCAGACCCAACCTTCCACATCCACTAGCAGGGAAGAGTGACATCCATTTTAGAATGAGGAACTAACATGTAGCCACAAGGTATCACAGTTTGGCTAATTTTATTTTATTTTTTAACAGAATTGGCCACAAACGGGTCTGAAATTTTTTTTCTCATTTCCTCTTAGCCTCCTCCCCCTATCCACTCCCAAATATGACCTTATGACCTAGGGACACAGCACATCCAGCTGTCGTTATTTAACTGATGTATTGAGAGAGTCTCTGGAAAATTGAATCTGGTTTAAGAATAAAAAATATAACATAATAAAGTGTTAAAAATTGATGTACTTTGCTTTTTTCCCATTCTTTCCCAAGTGTTGCATAAAGTACAGCTGTGTGGCAAAACAGGTCTAACAGTCAATGTGAGAAGCATATGTTGGTTGAGCACTTACTATACACTGTGTACTGTGCTATGTGGTAGGGGGTGGGGAGCAGAGATGAGTCGCTACCCTTGAGTTGCTGCCCAACATGAACTTCCGGTCTGTGGAATTTCCTGACAGCTCATCTCCACCCTGGCTGGCTCCACTAATGCGCCTGCCCCACTGGTTGTGGGGCATTGCTGAATAATCCTGCGTTCTGGGCAGAAAGGAATTTATTTTCCTCTCTTGGTGACAGCATGTTCAATATCCTAAGGTATGGATGTATCTGCTTACTTCCTCCTTGCTGGTTACTATTTTTACAAGAGCCAGAACCTCACACATTTAAAATACTAACACTTAAGAATCTGCACGTTGCCGAAGCTGGTTTGACTCGGTGCATAGAGCGTCGGCCTGCGGACTGAGAGGTCCCGGGTTTGATTCTGGTCAAGTACATGTATCTTGGTTGTGTGCACATCCCCAGTAGAGGGTGTGCAGGAGGCAGCTGATCGATGTCTCTCTCTCTCATCAATGTTTCTAACTCTCTATCCCTCTCCCTTCTTCTCTGTAAAAAAACAATAAAAAATATATTTAAAAAAAAAGAATCTGCATATTGATGTATTTTTTAGAAATTTGTTTCTACCCTCCTGTATATTAGTGCTAATGCTTATGCATTAAGCATCATCTGTCCATCACCGACTAAGGTCTGGTGGCCACGAACAGTTATTGACAGCTGATCAAGGATTCTCTCTCATTTTTAGCTGTTTGGTCCTGGTCAGAAAGAAATGATGATTGAAAGTGAGTCAAAAGTTCCCCAAAGACCCACTGGCAGACAAAAGGTGCTTAGCCTACTCTCAAAGTGACAACAGTGTAATTAGTAAAATAATAGCTAACATCCACTAAGTGCTTTCCTGGGATGAGGCACTGTGCTCAGCTCATTAAAAACATCTTATTTAGATCTCACAACGGCCCCGAGGGGGCAGTTCATAGTGTCTCCATGTTGCAAATGGGCGAATTGGCTTCAGAAAGAAGCAAACAGCTAGGATTACAGCCCACTAATAGCCATAAGAACTATTCTTAAAAAAGAAGTTGCAATTTCTGTCTTTTTGATCTCTCTCTCTCTCTCTCTCTCTATATATATATATATATTTATACACACACACGTATATACACATCTATATCGGTATGTGTATGTTTATATATGTGCACGTACATAATAGTTAACCTTGCAATACAAATATTTAATATTTTTATCGATTTCAGAAAGGAAGGAAGAGGGAGAGAGAGAGAGAGAAACATCAATGATGAGAATCATTGATTGGCTGCCTCCTGAACGCCCCCTCCTGGGGATCCAGCCCACAACCCAGGCATGTGCCCTTGGCTGGCAATCCAACCCAGGACCCTTCAGTCCACAGGCTGATGCTCTATCCACTGAGCCAAAGCAGCTCAGGCAATACTAATATTTTAACAGCCTCACATTCCCACAGCTAAGAGGGGGGCCCGAGTTCATTTTGCTGAAAGTCCCTGCTTTTTATCTGGGCGGGGGCTACACGCTTAAATAAAAGACAAAACACCCCGTGTGCACTCTTCTGGCTCCCCTCCGTTCCTAAGGCCCTTCCTCCCTCCCTTCTTTCCTTCCTTCCTTCCTTCCTTCCTTCCTTTTTTAAAAAAAATATATTTTATTGATTTATTTACAGAGAGAAAGGGAAGGGGATAGAGAGTTAGAAACATCCATCAGCTGCCTCCTGCACACCCTCCACTGGAGATGTGCCCACAATCAAGGTACATGCCCTTGACCGGAATCGAACCCGGGACCTTTCAGTCCTCAGGCTGACGCTCTATCCACTGAGCCACACTGGTTTCCGCCCTAAAGCCTTTTCTTTGCGGTGCAGCAGCCAGTTGTCATGGCAACTGCCAGGGTGCCTGCCCCCCAGCCTGGATGTGGGTCCGAAAGGTGTGGCAGATGGGAAGGGGACCCCCGGGAGGGCTCCCAAGACGGGGTCTCTCCCTGGGCTCAGGCCACGGCCAACCGGCACGGAGCGTTCCTCACTCTCCCTTTGGCCGGCGGGGAGCTCGGAAGACAGAGGCGTCTCTGTGTGTGTGTGAGAGGCGGGAGGACCGCTTCTCCGGGGACAGGAGCCGAGGAGGACCCGCAGGCAGCTTCCGCTCCACTCACCTGCGGCCCCGCGGCCGGACCGGCCCTTCTCCGCGCAGGGCGGCGGCTGCTGTGCCTGTGCCCTGCGGGGCGTGATGGGAAATCCCTCCTGGGGGCTGCCGGGAAGCCCGTCCTGCTGCATGATGGGAAAGAGTGGCTGGGAGACCCCTGCCAGGGGATTCTGGGAAGCCGCTGCTGGGGGGTTCTGGGAAGTGTCTCCCTGGCCAGGTTTGTAAGAGGCAGAAAAGGGTGCCCTTCCCTTTGCGCCTCCCATCTCCCCGTTAGGAAGGCGGAAGAGGAGTTAAGCGGCTTTGAGGGCCTTCAGAAGTGGAACGACCTGCTTCTAGGGTCACCACGCACCCCTGAGACACCCAGGGGACAGGGGGTTCGGGGGTGTGGGGTGCCAGGAATCAAATTCACCGCTCTTCCTGGGACTCCCCAGGCTCCAGGGAAGAGAGCAGGAGCAGGAAGGGTCGTGCCTGACCTGCGCTGTGAGCGGCCTCTTTCTGGAAGGAGGAGTTAGGGTTTTGTGCAGTGGCTGCTGCTGGGAGCGGAGAGGCAGTCCTGTTGTTTATTCCAGCTCCCTTATCTGGACAATGGCTAAACCTGGAGAGTAATGAAACTACTGTAGTGAAAAAAAAAAATTTTTTTTTTTTTTGTGGGGGGTGAAGAAACTCTGACCAGTTTGCATGCTTGGGGCATAAAGCAAATGGTAAATTTTAGGGTTCCCTAGCACTATGTCTGGGCACCCAGCTGCTAATGGTGGGATCTAGAACAGAGTTTGCTCAAGGCACTCCACCCCCCCCCCCCACCAATTTAAGACTTATTGAGCCCGTGCTTCTCTGCTTCCTAAGTGGGTTAAGGCCACCCCCCAGAAAATCAGTCATTCACTTAAATTGGAGGTCGGGTAGGCAGTTGAATGTAGTGATTGACAGTAATGGCTCTTAAATCAGAATACTTGGTTTGAGTCCCACGAGCTGAATAATGTTGAGCAATAATTTCATTTCTCTGAGGCTGCCTTTCTTTTGCTGTACAATGGGGAAATGATCATAAGGATTTAGTGAGATAATTCATATAAAGCACTTAAAGCATACCGGCACAGTCAGAACTTAGCAACCAGTCACTGTCATTGTGAGAGCAAATTTGCAAGTTAAATTTCTGGCCATTATTTTTATATGCAAAAAGCTAACATTTATTTGTATATTCTTGATTACCATCCCAGATTTCTAACACTTAAAATATGTTTGATGTTTTTATTTTAAAGACATGCTCACTTGTAATAAATGTGTGGAGGTTCACTATCCTATCAGGGCATATGCCCGGGTTTCGGGCTCAGTCCCCAGTAGGGGTGTGTGTAGGAGGCAGCTGATCAATGATTCTCTCTCATCATTGATATTTCTATCCCTCTCTCCCTCCCCCTCACTCTCTCTGAAATCAATAAAAACATATTTAGAAAACACCCCACCTCGACCATATTTCACGGGCTTGGTTGAGCATCTACGGTGTGAAACCACTTTTCTAGGTGCCTGGGGAGACAAGTATAAGGGCAGCCTGGCTTCTGAGAATCCAGAAATCAGATAACCACACAGATGACTATTACAGGAGATAGAACTTGTCTTGCGTGTGATAAGGATGATTTAGGTGCTATGGGAGTTAAGAGAGAAAGAGAGAGTCAAAACATCTAACTTAGAAGTATCTATAGAAGCTGCAGGAAGGAGTTTTCACATATTTAAAGTAAAAAATTAAAATACAAGCAATATGCTTAATATATATGAATACACACATCACATAGAAAATTGCATTTTGTCGCACTCAGACCTTTAACATAGATGATGGATGGATGATGGGCTGATAGATGACACATAGAATTGAAGTCCTTCCTCTTTCTCCAAGTCACATACTTCCTCTCTCCCTGAGGGTGCCCTTAGGAATTTGGAGATTTGGGGGAGGGGGGGAAAGTGGCCCCTTAGTCTTTGATGAATGGCTATGCTTGTTGATAGGTAAACCGGGGGAAGGAAGGCATTTCAGGGAGAGGGTATGGCGCAGGCAAAGGCACAGAAGTGGGCAGTGAAGGGTGTGTCTGGGGGAACCGCCTGTGGTTTGGTTTTGTGTGAAGCAGGTAACAAATACAGGAAGGGGGTGGGGGGCCATGAGGCTGAGGAGATGGCGTGGGCCTTGAACATGGAGATCTGAATTCCAGGGTGTGAGACTGGTCCCCGTTTGGGTTTCTGAGTTGAGGAGTGTGGGTGGCTGAGAGGGCCAGAGGCGGAGGCCACTGCTAGAGATGACAGGGTAAGAAGGCCTGGATCCCATGATGATTGAGGAATTGGGAAAGATCAAGAAGGGCCTGCTGCCGAAACCGGTGTGGCTCAGTGGATAGAGCTTCGGCCTGCGGACTGAAAGGCCCCAGGTTCGATTCCGATCAAGGGCATGGACCTTGGTTGGGGGCACATCCCCAGTAGAGGGTGTGCAGGAGGCGGCTGATCAATGTCTCTCTCTCATCGATGTTTCTAACTATCTCTCTCCCTTCCTCTCTGTAAAAAAAAAATCAATAAAATATATTTAAAAAAGAGAGGTGGTGTCAGATGTCTGGAGGAGTGGAAGTTGTGTAAGTCCGGGCTAGTGCACCTGCTAAGAAGTCAGCGCTGTCTCTGTGTCAGGAGATGCTTACGAACAAGATGCAAGATCTCAGAGGACACATCTCTTCGGATGGCCAACACCGCAGAGCAGAAGGGCGGGGTGAGCGGACAAGCCCGCAGGTGCCCCAGAAACCGAGGAGCGGGCTCGGAAGGGCCAGTGCCCACACCGGGCAGGGTGAATCCCTCTCCCGAGGTTCCCCAAAGCGCCTCCTGCACCCCTTCTCCGTAGGGACCTGACTCAAGGGTGGCTCCGCGTCGTCGCAGCATCCATCCCCCAGCAGCCCCGAAAAAGGGGTTCCCGGGGTCAGCCACGTGGCACAGGGTCAGACCGCGGGCGGGTACCCAGTCCGCCCCAGGCCCCGCCTCCCCTGTCGCCCCGGGCAGCGATTGGCCGACGTATCCCGTTGCCATGACAGCATCCGAGGTTGCGGATGCCTCCTCCTAGCGCCTTCCCATCCCTCCGCCCGCCCCAGGGAGGGAGGCGGGGCGGGGCGGGAGGCGTCTCTATGGCGACGGAGGACGCGGGGGTGGCTGGTACTCACGGACTAGCGTGGCGCCCGCGGCGGGCATCTAGGTGGAGGCGAGGCCATGTCGGACCTGGGCTCGGAGGAGCTGGAGGAGGAGGGAGAAGCTGATCTTGGGGTGAGGGCTGCGGCAGAGGGAGGGGCTTCGCGGGGTGCGCGGCGGGGCCGGCGGGACCCCCGGAGGCCAGGCCGGGCTTGCATAATAGGGAGGAGGTCGGAGGCCGGTTACAGGTCCCCCTCCCCTGCCGCCCCCGGCGCCCGAGGCCCAGCCCGGCACGGAGAGCACGCGGGCCCCAGTGGGCACTGCGTCTGGGAAGTGTCGGCGGTGAGAGGTGAAGCGTCATGACGTCTGCTGGCCACATCCCTCCCCGCCCTGCCCCGCTCCGCAGCCCTCTTCCTGTTAAAGGCAAAGGTCCCCACGTCCCAGGTGCCCACCATCCTCCCTGCCATCGCCTCCCAGCCAGGCAGTTCTCTTGGATGGATGGATGGCCCCTCCCAGGGGGCCACACTATTTTGTTGAATAAGTATTTCCGCCGTGGGGCTCCTTAGGATTGGGGTGCATGGCAGAGAGCCTCCTCCTGGCAGCCCTCAGGCAATGCTGAGCAGGTCTCTGGCTCAGCCAAGGTCTCCTGGAGATCGTACCATTTAGGCCCAGCATCACCTCTGCTTTCTTCGCTCTTGCGGGACTGACCCGGGTCGTTGGAATCGCTCCCTGATTTAGGCGACAGAGAGGAGGCGAGGCACTGACCAGCAGCGAGGGGAGCTGCGCTCTGTGGGAGCACATATTATTGAGCACATATTATTGAGCACATATTATTGAGCATAGATTATTGAGCATATATTATTGAGCATATATTATTGAGCACATATTATTGAGCACATATTATTGAGCACATATTATTGAGCATATATTATTGAGCACATATTATTGAGCACATATTGAGCACATATTATTGAGCACATATTATTGAGCATATATTATTGAGCACATATTATTGAGCACATATTATTGAGCACATATTGAGCACATATTATTGAGCACATATTA
>PVJN01007665.1:0-68641 GCA_004026805.1 Lasiurus borealis
CCATCTTCCAAGTGTTATAATCTTCATTAAAAGTAATATTTTAATGCCAAAATAACCTGTCTCTTTTAAGGCAGAAATAATATATTTCTCTGCTTAATTCCAAAATGCCTTGCACACTTAATGAATTTTGACATTTATGGGACCAAAAACACTATGTCTTAGATAGGCACATGAAAAAGCTATAAAACTTTAGGTCTCCATCAGAAATCAAAATGGCAGAATAGGTAAACACCTGAACTGCTGCCTTGCACAACAATTTCAAAACTACAACTAAAAGACAAAACAGACATCATCCAGAACCACAAGAAGGCTAGCTGAGTAGAAATTCTACAACTAGAAGGAAAGAGAAAAGCACACTGAGACTCACAGGAGCTGCAGAAGGCAGAGGTGTGGAGACACATGTGCATGAAGAGGTCTGGCAACTGAGGATGCAGCTGGCTTTCTCAATGGGGAGGGAGACAAAAAGTCCCAATTACTCTGAACTCCAGTTCCGGGCGAGACTCTGGGGACCCAGACTCATACGGGGAGAAACTGGATTTCCTGCAACAGGTGAAACTCGAGGGCGGCTTTCTTTCAAAGGTGCTTGCAGCGATTACTGCGGGACACTGAGTTCCAGGGGCCTCTTAGGGCAGGGCTGACGGGAAGCCATTGCTTCTTGCTCCACCCCAAGACTCTGCCCCATCCAAGCTGAGTGCAGAGGCTTTTGCATATGAGTGGCCTGGTCCTTTGAATTCTAAACTTACCTAACAAACTGAAGCTGAGTCCATGAGACCTAGAACATCCAAAAGAAGGCTCAAGGCCCCATAGCAGCTTGCATTGCTTCACAGCTGGGCCCCATCTGGACACCTCTAAAACCCAAACAAAGAAGAGGAATCTGCAGATCTCTCCCTGGCTCCTGCTGGGTGGCCTCAGGCAGAGGCAGAATTAGCACCTCCTTGGTGATCCAAGAGCCACTGTACCCAGGAATCAGAGTGGGACCATCCAGATGACAACTCCTCAGAATCATAAGGGACACACTCAGGGGCAGACTCAATGAGCACCAAAGCCCCACTGAAGCTCAAGTCTTGTCTTGAAAGGGTGTCTCCAGACACATCATAATTAAAAAGCCAAGAGCAAAAGACAAAGAGAGAATATTAAAAGTAGCAAGAGGAAAACTGTTAATTACCTACAAGGGAGCACCCATAAGATTGTCAGCTGATTTCTCAACAGAAACTCTGCAGACCAGACAGGAGTGGCAAGAAATATTCAAAATGATGAATAGCAAGAACCTACAACCAAGATTACTCTACCCAGCAAAGCTATCATTCAGAATTAAAGGGCAGATAAAGAGCTTCACAGATAAGAAAAAGCTAAAGGAGCTCATCAGCACCAAACCAGTATTATATGAAGTGCTGAAAGGTATTCTTTAAGAAGAGGAAGAAGAAGAAAAAGGTAAAGATAAAAATTATGAACAACAAATACATATCTATCAATAAGTGAATCTAAAAATCAAGTGAATAAAAAACCTAATGAACAGAATAAACTGGTGAATATAAAAGAACCAAGGGCATAGAAAGGGAGTGGACTGACAGTTCTCTGGGTAAAGGGGTGAGGGGAATGCGGGAAGAGACTGAACAAAAATCATACACCTATGGATGAGGACAGTGCAGGGGGAGGGGTAAAGGCATGGGGTGCGGTGGAAACCATATGAAGGGGAGCTATGGGGCTGGGGGAAAGAGAAATAATTGTAATAATCTGAACAATAAAGATTTATTAAAAAAACAAAAAACTTTAGGTTTCATAAAATATACATGTACACAAGATTTTGTGTTTTAGATTCATACTACAATTTGTATGAACATGTGTGCACAGCTGCTTTCTTTCACCATGAGGAATGCTTCCAAGTATTTTAGAGGAAAATGAAAGTGAATAAAAATGAAGTGGACTTTAAACTCCTCATCAGCGCTCTATTTTGAAAAGATTAGGCCACTTTCTTTTATTTTATGTAGAGCCACAAACTTCAAGATTTGAAACAATGTAAATGAAAATAATCTTGTTCAAATAATGAATGGCCATGTTTTACATTGGAGTCTGGTGATTTTCTCAAGTATTATGATAATGGTAATAATAAGATGATTCTTAAAACATTATAACGTAATATAAAGGTAAACAAGACATTGGCATTTTGTTTTATTTAATAGACTAGAAGCCCGATGCACAAAATTCATGCACGTTGCTCGGCCCTTGCAGCTGCAGCGGCCCTCATAGCCCCGGCTTTGTCTGGAAGGTTTTTCAGCTGTCTGGTCAAATTAGCATATTATGCTTTTATTATTATAGATTATCTCATATAGTATTAAAGTATTCTCTTAAAATAGATCAAGAACTTATACACCATGTTTAAACATCTATTGTTACATACTATTATAAGCCCAGGATATATATACCTGAAAATATACTCTTGAATTCCAAACAAATGAGGAAATTGTTAAGAAGACCCTTGATTGCGTACAGAGTACCCGCATCACCAACTGTGTTTCTTAATATTTTCAGTTTTAAAGGCTCACCTTTGGAGTCAGGGGCACAGATAGCCTAATCAGTGTCTTTCTGTGAATTAGAAAAAGGTACCTGTTTTTAGGGGTAAAGTCTATTCTCTCCCCTTCCCCAGGGCATGAGGTTTGACAAGGGAAATTGGGTCTGAATTTCAGTTCCTCTGATTGCTCCATCAAGTGTCTGCATAACACTCAGACTATACCTCTGACTGTGGCAGCCCCACTCGCATTTCATTGTCCAAGACTTCTTACTCTCAGTCCACCTGCATTATCTGTTAGCCTTTATATTTGCCTACACTCTATTCTTTCATCATTTTCTTGATTTTTTTCCATGTCTTCCTTTCTTCTCTGAGCATCCTTAAGACAGCTGTTTCAGTGTCTTCATCAAATAGATTCACTACCTAGACGGTTTCTGTTGGTTTAGTTTTTCCTTTGAATAGGCCATATTTTCCTGTTTCTTTGTATGCTTGGTAATTTTGTTGTTGTTGAAAAAAAATGAACATTTAAATCCATTAATGTGGTAACTCTGGAAAGACTCGCCTTCTTCCCCAGGGTTTTCTGTTTTGATGTTAGGGTTTGGTTTTTTATTGTCTCTGTACTGAGAATCAGGCTGAGGGGTAACCTTAAGGTTCTCGGATCTTTTCTGAGCCTGTGCCTTTGGCTTTCTAACTTTCCCCCTGAATATATGGTTGCTTTTGATGTCCTAGTGTTTAATGTACGCCTTCCCAAAGAAAAGAGAGAAAAGTGCGGAGTAAGCCCTTTCAACCCCATACCAGAGACAGGGGCTTGCAGCATGAGGTAGGTGGACTACACGGCAGCTGCCCCTTTGTCTGCTCTTCTGTGGTCATAAACGGCAACCGGCAATCAGAGAGCAGATCCTGGGTATTTGGAGGACAGTGCCCCCGCTGGCTCTGGCACAGCTGCCTGCCACAGGGTGGCGGCCTGCATAGTTGCTACTATGCTCAGAGCCGAAATTATAAAAAGTAACCACAATTTACCCTCCAAGCCTTCTCCTGGAAGTTTGGAGCCTTCAATAGACTCCAGAGTTCCAGTAGTTCTCCAGGCAGATTTGAGAACCACTGTTACCTAAGGGGGAGTCAGATTCCTAGTGCTGCCTGCTCTGCCTACTCCTTTCCCAAAGACTCACTAACTCTTACCTAAAAGTCTCTTTCACTCCGAGATTCTTACTCACCTATATCCTAATGATCAAATCTTTTAGATAAAAAAATAGGCGTCTTAGGTCAGTTTCCCTCTCACGACTGCTTTCGCTGTGTCCCATAGATTTTTGGATTGTTCTATTTTCATTGTCATTTGTTGCCATGATGTATTTTTATCTCTTCCTTGATGTCTGTGGTAACCAAGTCATTGTTTAATAGCATGCTGTTTAGTCTCCGTGTGTTTGATTTCTTTGGATTGTTTTTATTGTGGTTGATTTCCAGTTTTATGCCACTGTGATCTGAGAAGATGCTTGATATGATTTCTATCTTCTTGAATTTGAAGAGACTTTGCCTATAACCTAACATATGGTCTATCTTTGAAAATGACCCATGTGCACTTGAGAAGAATGTATATTCTGTGGCATTTGGATGAAATGTTCTGAAGATGTCAATTAATCCCATCTGGTCTAGTGAGTCATTTAGGATTGATGTTTCTTTGCTGATTTTTTGTTTAGAAAATATGTCTAATGGTAGCAGTAGGGTATTAAAGTCGCCTACTATGATTGTATTGCTGTCAATCTCTCCCTTGATATACTCCAGTTTTTTTTATGTATTTGGGTGCTCCTGTATGGAGTGTGTATATGTTTACCAGAGTTATTTCTTCTTTTGGATTGTTCACATTAGTATTATGAAGTGGCCTTCTTTATCTTTTGTTATGACCTTCACTTTGAGATCTAATTTGTCTGATATAAGTATTGCTACCTCAACTTTTTTTTCATTTCCATTTGCCTGAAAAAACTTTCCATCCCTTTACCCTCAGTCTGTGTGTGCCTGTTTTTCTGAGTTGGGTTTCTTGTAGACAGCAGATATATGGGTCATGTTTTCTTATCCAACCCATTACCCTATGTCTTTTGATGAGAGCATTTAATCCATTTACATTTAAAGTTATTATTGATAGGTACTTATTTGTCGTCATTTTTATTCTTCTGTGTTCTTTCTTCACACCCCCCACCCCCGCCCAATTTTTTACAGCAGATTCTTTAGCATTTCTTGCATTGTTGGTTTGGTGGTAATAAATTCCTTTAGGCCTTTTTTGTCTTTTTGTCTGTGAAGCTCCTGATTTCACCTTCAATTTTGATTGATAGCCTTTCTGGGTCAGTATTCTTGGATTCAGACCCTTCCTTTGCATGATTTTGTATATTTCATTCCATTCCCTTCTGGCCTGATGAGTTGCTATTGAAAAATCAGTTGCTATCTGATGGGGGTCCTTTGTAGGTAACTTTCTGTCTCTCTCTGGCTGCTTTTAAGATTCTTAACTTTGTCGTTGGTGTTTGCCAATTTAATTATAATGTGCCTTGGCATCAGTCTTTTGGGGTTCATTTTGCTTGGGACTCTGTGAGATTCTTGGATTTGTGTGGGTCTTTTCTTCTCTATGTCAGGAAAGTTTTCTGTCATTATTTCTTCAAACAGGTTTTCTATTCCTTGCTCATTTTCCTCTCCTTCCGGAACCCTTATTATGCAGATGTTGTTTTGTTTTGTGTTGTCCCAAAGTTCCCCTAGGTTCTCCTCCTGCTTTTTAATTTTTTTTTAGAAGCTGCTTTACTTGGGTATTTTTGCCTATCTTGTCTTCTAGCTCACTGATGTGGTCCTCTGCTTCTTCTAGTCTATTCTTGAGTCTATTGAGTTCTTTATAGTAGTGATGTCATTTTTCATTTCTTCTTGGTTCTTACTCATATTGTCAAATTTGTCTTCCATTTTTTTCAGCCACCTTATGACCATTTCTCGGAATTCTTTCTCTGGCAGGTTGCTTGCCTCCATTTCATGTACTTTCTTTTCTGGTGATGCCTGCTTCTCTTTCATATGTGGACTGTTTCTTTGTCTCCCCATAGTCTCTCTTCTTCGAGTGTCTGGTTATGTAGTTCTCCCTCTCCTTATCGCAGGTGAAATCCAATCTTTCCTTGGTGGAGTGTAGAGCTCCTCTGAATCTGTGTGTTTGCACCAGTTGGGGACCGTTGTTCTGGGATTCCCAGCTGCTCGGTGGGTTCTGTAGTTATAGATTTTAAGGCTTCCAATAACACCCACTTTTCCCTTCAAGATGGCGCAGTCTCCGTGTCCTAGCTGTTGGCTCCGGGAGGGAACCCAGCAGCAGTGGGGACTGCCTGGTCAGGAGAGCCCTGTCCAGCAGTCCCCCACCTGCTCCTGGAGTATGGCTGTCCCTTAACTCACCAACACACTCCCGGTGAGTTCCTCAGCTGTCCTTTCTGTCTGCTCCAGGACAAGGCTCGGGACACATTTCTCTATTCTGCCACCATCTTTTTCTCTCTCTCTGTTTTTTTTTTTTTTTTAACAAAGTTAAAATTTTACTTAAGGAAGCCTAAAATTTAATGAATATAATCTTTCTTAAACCATACTTCCTGCCTTAGCCTAATTGTTTGAATGGGGAGTTCACAAATGTAAATGCACAGAGGCCATGTAGGTAACCTGTTTCAGGCTCGGGGGAGCACGTGTGCAGGGATTATATGAATGACGGAATACTGGAGACAGCCTCACTGTCTAAATGGGGCTGTTGGACTCAGCGACAGCCAATTATTATTGTGAGGAAATGCAGAGCCAATAGTTGCTTCTGATTTTTTTTTTTCAAGAAAATCTGACGAAAATCTTCATTGTTATGTGAATACTCATTTTTATTAAATGTGGACTTAAAGTGAACAAGCCAAGAAACCATTTGAATCAAGCAAACTATGGCTGCTGGCCACCAATTTCTCTCTGGTTCTGACCACATGATAAGATATTTATTGCCCCCTGGTGGTAGTTTTCTTCAGTTCTAGCTTTACTTATAGAGGAATGAGGTGACAGCACGTTTCAGCGTTTGGCACATTTGTGTGAGGAGCATGGTCCTGCTGGGTGGGCAAATCGCCCACTTCCAACATCCATGCCAGTGCGTCCTTACATTGGCACAAACGGCCAAAGTGGAAATCAGTACTGCAGTGAGGGCGAGTGATGCAAACACTGAAAATATATGTTCACGAACACTGATATTTGTGTGATAATCAGTAAAATATGGAGTTGCTTTTTAGACATATATTATCAGATATTCAGGCTGTGTGCTGGGCCAGCTAATGCAAGCAGTGACGAGAACACTATGCCCTCGTGGCTGTGGGACTGAGCATCTGGACCTTGACTCACTCAGGCAGTTGGCCAATTCCCCTACTGGCACTAAAAACAACTCAAGTACAGTTTTCCCATCTGTAAGATATGAGGAGAGGAATACTACCTGTCTCCCGGGGCTATAGAAACTCAGTGTCCTCAACATCCTGTAGGGGAACATTTCTCACTGATGAGTGCCCAACCTCCCGCCATCCCCTGGGTCAGCGAGGCAGGCAGGTCACACTGGCTCCTCTCCCGGGCACACCCTCTGCCCAGACGGGGTGTGGCTCTTCCCCGTTCTTTGGTTCAAGGTTGGTTTCTCTTCAGCTGATGTTCCCACATACAAACGTGGAAAGGGGAAAGCAGAATGTGATTTGGGCTGCTTTCCACTTCCACTTCAAGGTCAACCGCATATTTAGAGCACATGGAAGGTGTGTCTGCTTGAAAGAAGCTCGCGTACTGATTTGTGATGGAAAATTACAGGAGCCTGCCGGAAAAGAATGACTGCAAAGGATTGCCCTTCACAGGGGAGTTGAAAGTACCTTCTGTAGCCTTTGCTTACTTTTTTCTTTTTTTAAGTTGAGAGATGAAGCAGTAGATAAGTCCCTAAGGTTACAGACAATTTCAAATCATGGATTACTAGCCCCAGGAGTTTTTAAAGAAACAAATATAATAAGAGAAACTCCTCCAATTAAAAACAAATCCTATAGACATCCACTTTTATGTATTTTATTATTAAACTAGAGGCCTGATGCTCGTCACTCATGCAAGAGCGGGCCTTGATCCCTCTCTCTCAGCTGCAGCAGCTGCTTTGATCCCAGGGCTGCAGTCCGGGCTTTGTCCCAGAAGAACGTCTGGAAGGACATCTGGTCTAATTAGCATATTATGCTTTTATTATTATTATAGATGTGAGAATGTCATGAATAAAACAAGACACTATTAAAAATTAAAATCTACCCACTTTGAGTGCTATTTACATGAATACATTAAAACAAGTAATTGTTTTACTCCAAATATGAGATAATGTATAGCATATTAATACCAAGTATGAGGCGAAAGCATAAAAGTGTTAAGGATTTTGTAAATAAATGTTCCAGGACATATATTGAAAAGATTCAGCAGAAAAAAGGTATGTGTTTGTTCCAATGTGAAGATTCATGGAGTTCTTCTTGAATTATCTTTATATCCTGTTTACTTGAAAAATTACTCACATCCTGTCATATTGAAGTCATTTAAGTGATGGTCATGTTTTGTGTTTTCATGACATAAAAGTCATAACATTTAAAAAATATTTTTATTGATTTCAGAGAGGAAGAGAGAGAGAGAGAGAGAGAGAGAGAGAGAGAGAGAGAAACATCAATGATAAGAGAGAATCATTAATGGGCTGTCTCCTGCATGCCCAACACTGGGGATTGAGCCCACATCCCTGGCATGTGCCCTGACCAGGACCCAAATCGTGACCTTCTGGTTCCTAGGTCATTGCTCAACCACTGAGCCACATGAACTGTCAAGCAAAAATCATAATATTTTGAAGGTGACCTTTGTGGCCTAGGAAGCAGGATTAAATAGGAAGTGAAGCAGGGATTGAAATCAGATAGAATCTGAGACTATCTGAGACCAATCAATCAAGGCACTTACAAAGATACATAAATATTTAGCCATAGCAATGTCATGAAATCTTTTGTGATAAAATATTTCCTCTCTCCTAAGATAAACACTGTAAGCAATAGAGCAGGGTAATGATTTTTTAAATAATTGCGGTATTTTTAATAATATAAAAGGGGAAATGAGGAAAATATTGATATTAGGTGCAGAAGCTCCAAAGTCTTGATGAAGAAATACGGAAGAGCCCTAACTGGTTTGGCTCAGTGGATAGAGCATTGGCCTGTGGACTAAAGGGTCCCAGGTTCTATTCCAGTCAAGGGCACATACCTTGGTTGTGGGCACATCCCCAGTAGGGGGTGTGCAGGAGGCAGTTGATCAAATGTCACTCTCTCATCAATGTTTCTCACTCTCTATCCCTCTCCCTTCTTCTCTGTAAAGATTAAATAAGAAATACAGAAGAGAGTAGAGCAAGTTAAATGATTAGAGGGAACAGATGGACCCTTCCCTCTGGGCTAGTCCTAAGCAGAATCCTTAGCACCTTCCTGGACAATTTTAATCCATTAGAATATATTTTATTATTATTTTTATTATTTGCAGAAACAAGCTGCTTATCTGATTCCCGTCTGAAGGGCATTTATTTTTATTAGTGGGAGTTGTACCATTTATCCAATGCCTCATCTTGTCTTTTTCTTTTTCTAAAAAAAATATTTTTTTTTATTGATTTCAGAGACAAAGGGAGAGAGAGATTGGAACATTAATGAGAGAGAACCATTGTTGGCTGCTTCCTACACTCCCCCCACTAGGGACCGAACCCTCAACCTGGGCATGTGCCTTTGACTAGAATCGAACCTGGAACTCCTCCGTCCACAATACTCTATCCATTGAGCCAAACTGGCTGGGAATGCCTCATCTTTTCAATGGAGAAAACAAATCTTGAGAGTCTCCTGAGGACTTTTAAAATATATATATATTTTTTTTCTTTATTGATTTCAGAGAGGAACACTGGGCATTGAGCCCACAGCCGGGACATGTGCCCTGACCGGGAATTGAACCGTGACCACCTAATTCATAGGTGGATGCTCAACCACTGAGCCACACCAGCTGGGCTCCTGAAGACATTTAATTGTATCTCAAGTGTCCTCACTTTGTGAACAGCTTTGTACCTTTCTGAGACCCATCCTGTCAGGGGATCATGACTACTGCCCCGGAGACCGTTATCCTGAAGACGGTGTTTGTGTTATTTGTACGGAAAGCCTCTTCTAGCATATCCTGGAACACTCATCTGCCCTGTCTCTGCCCACTCATCCAGCTGGTGCCATCTTCCTGCAGTTTATTCTGCACTTGACATTTTACTAACTGAAAGTTTCATGTCATATGTCACCTTGGATATTTCACACACACGCTCACCTCTGAGTCACTTACCAAACTATTTCATAAGAATGTGTGAGAGCCAATCCCTGCTGTACCCTGCTGTTTAAACCTCCTTATTCAGGTGGAATGGAATGTTAAAGTGGGAGTTTCAGCTGAAATCCTAGCGTATGAAATACCTAAGTGAACTGTGAATTAATGAATTTTTGAGTTACAATCTTCTTAAAGCCCTTCCCTATATCAAGGGCATAAAGTTAGTTCTGTTGGGCATTTGTAAAGTGTTTTGTTTTGTTTTTGAGAGATTAAAAAGCAAAAAAAAAAAAACCCTTCCACTTTATCTAAAGTCAAGAGTGAGTCCTAAAGTGAACAAGCACTATGAAGTCATGTAAGGACGAGAAGGAAAGCCAAGTTTCTACAGAGAAGCAGGGGAGGGAGGAGACCCCCGAACAGATGTAAGTGGCCAATGAAAGAGCAAAGATAAAGCTGTTTTTCTGGTACATTCCACAGGTAGTGCTTGTGCAGGGCATGATTGAGTGTGCACCTGCCCGCTTCTCTTCTGCTTTGTTTAATGGTTTTAGAGCAGTTCTCTCACCAGTTACTTTCCGAGATGACTTTTGTTTTAATAGTTATTTTTAGTCTAGAATTTTATCAAAGATTCCTAAAAACATTACATTTACTGTTGTGTTCTCATTAAGATAATTAAATTTCCTCTCAAAGAAGTTCAGTACAGCCCAGCCAGCGTGGCTCAGGTTGAATGTCAACTTGTGAACCAGGAGGTCACGGTTGGATTCCTGGTCAGGGTTTTCTGGTGGTGGTCTGAAATAATGGAACTCTGGAAATGTGCCCATTACTGTATCTTGATTATTATTATTATTATTTTCTTTTTTAGAAAAGCAAGCCATGTTATTCAATTCTCAAATTATTGTTGAAGGCCTCGTATGCCAAGGCATTATTTAAGACAGTTGGAATATGTCAGTGACAAAACATATAACAAAAAGCCCCTGCCCTCTGAAGCTAATACATCTCTCCTGAATGTTCTAGCACTGGGAAAGGGAGTTTTGGAGTAGGAAATAATAAAGAAGAAGAATTGCCTTTTCTTGGCTTTAGGCATTTGGGCAGTGAACTAAAGAAAACTCTCAGTGTGGGGGAGGAATCAGCAGGCCCTCTGACCTGTTGGCCCTAAAAATGCTGATCAACAAAGAGATAAAGACTTTGCCACAGAATGTAAATCTGTACACTGCGTCCTTCATCAAGGAAATCTTACTACAAAACACACCAGCTGAATGCAGTAGTGCATAATGACAGAGTTGGTTTCTATTTACAGTTCATGAAAGCTCCTTATATTACTACAATTTGGTAATAAATAGTGCATAGAGCAATTACAGTTTGTAAACCATGCTTTCGGTGACAATGGCCTAAGGCTTCAAGGCAAACGATTTTTTTTTTTTCTGTTAAGAGCCAGATAGTAAAAATTTTAGGGCCATACAATCTCTGTCAACTTTGTCATTATAGCAAAGCAGCAGCCATAAACAATATATAAATGAATGGGTGTGGCTGTGTTCCAATAAAACTATTTTTAAAACAGGCAGCAGGCATGCTATGGTTTGTGGGCCGTAGTATGCTGACTCCTGAATCCTTAGCAATTTCTGAGGCTCATCCCCATGAAAGCTCATTATCAGTTCTATGTTTTAAAAATATATTTCTTTTATTGATTTCAGGGAGGAAGAGATGGGGAGAGAGAGATAGAAACATCAATTATTATGAGAGAATCATTGATGGCTGCCTCCCGTACATCCCGTACTGGGGAAAGAGCCCGCAACCTGGGCATGAGCCCTTGACCAGAATCAAACCCAGGACCCTTCAGTTCACAGGCTGATGCTCTATCTATTGAGCCAAATCGGCCAGGGCTCAGATCTACTTTTTAAAAAATATGTTTTCTAAATTAATTTTAAGAGAGGGAAGGGAAAAAGAGAGAGAGAGAGAAACATTGATGAGAGAGAAGCAATTGATCAGCTACCTCCTAAACACCAAATTTAATTGGTGATTTCTTGGTGCATGGGACAGTGCTCAACCAACTCAGCCACACCAGCCAGGGCCAGATCTATTCTTTTTTTTTTAAATCTGGGTTTATTTGTTTTTTATTATTGATTTCAGAGAGAGGAAGGAAGGGAATGAGGGAGAATCATTGATCAGCTGCCTCCTGCATGCCCCCTATTGGGGATCCAGCCTGCAACCTGGCATGTGCTCTGACCAGGAACCAAACCATGACCTCCCGGTTCATAGGTGGATGCTTACCCACTGAGCCACATCGGCCAGGCCAGATATTTTTTTAAAAAATTAAAGTCAAAAGAATATAGGCAAAGGCAAAAGAGAATTGGAGATATCCTTCATTAGAGAGAGGAAAAACAAATGCTTGAAATATTGATTTCAAATGTCTTAATCCAGAGTCACCCTGAGGGATAAAATTAAACATGGAAATATGTACATAATTACTAAAAGACATATGAGAAATATATGAGCAAGTATTGGCATTCAAGTCTTGGGAAAAATTAATATTCCAAGAAGCTTTCATCTCAAAATGCTGCCATTTCAGAGATATAAAACTACTTATAGTAAGAAGCGGGGAGAGTACTTCCTCATTTTTCCTCCCTCTTTTCCTGTTTGCATTTTTTTCTCTCTCTTAACGCACAGGAAGGAGTTTCCAGACAACCAGTATTATATTCTGAAAGAGCAGGTTCACAGGAGCAGCTGCTGATACTTTATGGCCGCCTCATTGGCTGCTCCTTCCAGTGAGGCAGCTGGAAGGCAACACATTTCGGTGCCATTAAAGTGTCCGACAACATCCGTCTTTGCACTTTCCCAGAGAAGGGGAAGGGTGTGCCCGGGAGGGCGTGTCAGGAAGAGGCACAAAAGAGATGGCCACCCACTTCTCAAAAGGCATCCTGGGCAGCTTCCAAATTTCCATTACACCCGTCTTGTGTTTTTTTACTACAAGATGGTTAGCTGCTCTGACAAGTGTACTCCTCCCCGATTATCAACAGTTGCCGCAACAAGTTTTAGAGGGAAACAAAAAAGAAAAGTGAGCTGCTGTGTGTCCTGTTTATTTTAATAAAATAGGAGGTATGCAACTATTTTTTAAGGCTTTCAAGCACCTAGATGATGAGACTTCACATTTTAAATAAAAAGCTTAGTGTGTGTTAGCTCTGCAAATGGTTTCCTTTATTTAGTATTCCATGTCTATCCCACCTTTTGCTGAAGCCACTGGAAATCTCTCGCGTGATGCCTGTGTGGGAGAATAGCACAGTAGGAACCAAAGCCAGAGTCGGTCACTAACGGTTCAGCTGAGGCTGGCCACGCACCTGGCCCGAAAGAAGGGCGTGCCCGGGCCACCGGGAAGGTGAGCAGAGAACAAGCCAGAGAATGGGATGCTGGGGTGCCCGGGGCTGTCCCACACGGGGAGAGGCCGGGGAGCAAGTGGAAGGAAGGGCTGGGGAGAAAGAGGAGGAAATGACATAATGGAAGGAGCTGTTCAAAAAGGATGAGAAGTGCCGGGACCGGTGTGGCTCAGCGGATAGAGCGTCGGCCTGCAGACTGAAAGGTCCCAGGTTCGATTCCGGTCAAGGGCATGTACCTTGGTTGCGGGCACATCCCCAGTGGGAGGCGTGCAAGAGGCAGCTGATCGATGTCTCTCTCATCGGTGTTTCTAATTCTCTGTCACTCTCCCTTCCTCTCTGTAAAAAATCAATAAAATATATTCAAAAAGGATGAGAAGTAAACTTTGTTCCCTTCTCAAATTTCCCTCAGGCTGGTGTTAGCCAAGAAGCCAAAAGTCACCTCTGATGGCACAGGGGTGAAGGGGTTGTGCTTGTGCCAGGAAGGGAAGAGACGATGTGTCAGCAGTTGGAGTCTCCTTCCTCACACGCATCTCTCACTTCTCTCGGCTAATCATTATCTGCTGACCTCCGTAAAGCCTTTTCAGGAGCCATGCTCTGCCCCTTTGTACTCTCTTCTTGACCAAAATGGAAAACTTCCAGGATCTTCTAAGCATCATATTCTAATCACATTGTCAAGATGGCGCGCGCGCGCGTGTGTGTGTGTGTGTGTGTGTGTGTGTGTATGTGTATATATATGTGTGTGTGTGTGTATATATCTGTGTATATATATATATATATATATATATTTTTTTTTTTTTTTTCCCCCAATTGTGGTCCATCTACTTTTTCCTCTGATGTTTGCATTCTCCTGCCCATGTGTGATCTTTTCTGCTTTCCTATTCTTCCTCTTGTCAATCAGAGAGTATCCTTTGCACTTCCGGTTTTGTCTTCTTTCTCATCAGTATTAATGAAGTGTTCAGGTGGGCTCTTCTCACAGCCAAAACTCCTGGCGATACTTCTCCCTTTCCTTTTACTATTGGAATCAACACTTTCAGTCATCTGCAGTGAAAGTATCCTCTCAGAGGAAGAAATGGGGAGCAAAAAGGTAAAGCTAGGGCTGGGGGAAGGTAGAAGAGGGTAAAGGGGGGGTAAATGGTGAAGGAGACTTGACGTGGTTAACACACAATGCAATATGCAGATGATGTATTACAGAATTGTACACTTGAAACCAATATCATTTAAAAATATATATTTTATTAATTTTTCTACAGAGAGGAAGGGAGAGGGATATAGAGTGAGAAACATCAATGAGAGAGGAACATTGATCAGCTGCCTCCTGCACACTCCCCACTGAGGATGTACCTGCAACCAAGATACATGCCTTTGACCAGAATCGAACCTGGGACCCTTCAGTCCACAGGCCAACGCTCTATCCACTGAGCCAAACCGGTCAGGGCAAAACCAATATAATTTTATTAACCAATGTCACCCCAATAAATTTAATAAGAAATAAAAATTTAAAGCTAAAATATACTACTCTAGATATAACAATACTGGTATCAGTCACCAAGCACTCCAGTCTCATCCCCAAAGATGTCAGCCACCTGATTAAAAGAACTGTTAATAGAAATCCAGAAAGTCTCGCTACATACACATCAGCTGTACGCGATAGTGAATGCCGGTGATTCACTCAGTGATTGCTTTACTCACCAAATATTTGTCGAGCAGTGTTTACAGGAAACGCTCCTCCGGCTCTGCTGAGACAGAGATAAAGCGGGGTCCTGGCCCTCGGGGAGGTTATCATCGAGGTAGGGAGCCCGATGTGTAAACACGAAACTGCACTGTAGGATGATAAGTGCACAATGGAGGTGCGTGCGACGTATTTTTGTTCTTCAGTGGAGGTAGTTACAGAGCCTGCGTGGCTGGGTAACAGGCTTTCCTGAGCAGGAGAGTCTGCGTTGACTTTCAGAGTGAAGGAGGCAGGAGCAACGACTTGAGTAAAATTAGCCTCGAGTGTGAAATTCTAGAGGATTAGGAGGAGATTTTAGCCCTAGTTGCTGCAGAGCTAAAAATGAGAATGGATACATGTGAGAATGTTGAGGAGGTGGAATGACAAGCAGAGTTCAATAATGTGGAAGAAGGAGGCATGGCTGACTCCCAGGTCTCTAAGTGTGGAGGTACTATGTAGACCCACTGCAGGAGTATTGTCCATAGCATTCCCAATTGGTGGCCCACTAATCTCGGTTGAGACCCGTCCAGGGTGGGAGCTGTCTGCTTCACAACAGCTAGGATTTTTTTTATTTTTTAAAATATATTTGTATTGATTTTTT
This sequence comes from Lasiurus borealis, assembly GCA_004026805.1. Taxonomy (NCBI): domain Eukaryota; kingdom Metazoa; phylum Chordata; class Mammalia; order Chiroptera; family Vespertilionidae; genus Lasiurus; species Lasiurus borealis. Next base: position 15,510 of record PVJN01007665.1, read on the forward strand.
ACTGAGAGGAAGGGAGAGAGATAGAGAATTAGAAACATCGATGAGATACATTGATCAGCTGCCTCCTGCACACCTCCTCCTGAAGATGTGCCCACAACCAAGGTACATGCCCTTGACCGGAATCGAACCTGGGACCTTCCAGTCCGAAGGCCGACACTCTATCCACTGAGCCAAACCGGTGTTGGCTGGACAGCTTGGATTTTAGAGAGAGCTTCTTTACATTGACCTCGAATCTGTCTGCCCTTCTACGTTCACCCATTGGTCTTAATTCTACAGAGACTAGCCCTGCTTTCCTAAGTTTAGACGTGAGCCTTTTAGATTCTTAGAAACAGCAGTTTTGTCTCTCTTTAGTCTTCTCCATTCTTCTTCCCTTAATACATTCCCAAGGCTTCAGGAAAATCCCAATAAAATGTCTTTAGTCATAATGCTGACCTCCGTAAATGGCAGCTTTTTTTTTTAATATATTTTATTGATTTTTTACAGAGAGAAAGGTAGAGGGATAGAGAGTTAGAAACATCGATGAGAGACATCGATCAGCCGCCTCCTGCACGCCCCCCACTGGGAATGTGCCTACAACCAGGATACATGCCCTTGACCGGAATCGAACCTGGAACCCCTCAGTCCACAGGCCGACCCTCTATCCACTGAGCCAAATCGATTTTGGCAAATGGCAGCTTTTCACATTTCTCCAGAGTCACAGATGTTTGGTGTCACAGATGTTTAGGGCCATGACATTAAAATATGAAACTCCCTAACTAAGGCTGTTATATCCGTCTCATGAGCAGCACAAGGAAAGAACAGGAGGTCAAAACCAATATCGGAGCGCAACTAGCACATCTCCTTAAACTGTTCACCAAAGGGTTGGCTCTCCCTGGAGCACACCATGCTCTCCTTCCCCTTTTCTTCCTTCAGGGCGCAGACCTTCTCTTTCTCTCTCCCGAGCTCCGAGGCCCTTTGCCTCTGTACCTTGTTTCCTGACCTGTGCAGCCCAGCCGGCTCACTTCTTCCAGCTCACTTCTTCTGTCTGCGACTTTCTAAGTAAACTTCTGCTTGAATTAAGAAAAGAAAAATTCAACAAAGGACTGCACCCTCTTCCTGGGTGTATGACCACTCCCTTCGTCTTTTGAAGTAATACTCCCGTTTCATTACTGGAGAAGAAAATAAGATATGGCTTGATTCAAATAAAGTAAATATTAGAACGGAAAGTGATATTTAAGACTATCTGGTCTTAGTTATTCATTTTGTAGACCAGACAACATATGCCTGATTTGATGATGATAAGTAGTAAACTTACTCTTTGCTAAAACCCTTAAGAGAAGAGTCTTGCATAGCTAGCCATTCCTATATGCCAGATTAATACCACACAGATGATTTTGTAGTCACAAAGAAAAATATTATTGTGTACTGGAGGTATCCAGTTGTCATTATGCTAAATGCAGTTATGTTTCTTTTTTTAATTTTTTTATTAATGTGTTATATGTATACATATCTTCCCATTGCCATCCCCACTCCAATGCATACCCTAAACCCACCCCCCCATGTCTTATGTCCATTGGTTATGCTTATATGCATGCATATATAGTTATGTTTCTTATCTGTAATGATGGTTCTTCCAGATAATATCTTCTGATGGGATTCAACATGGAATAACTAACTTCACCTATGATATAATCTGGGCCAAATGTTGAATTAGAATACACAAAGTTCAATGAATGGTACAGGGACACCTGAGTATTCACATACAAAAGAATGAATGTGGATCTTTTCCTCACACATCTATAAAATTAACTCCACGTGGACCAAAGATATGACTAAAGGCACTAGAAGGATAAAAGTCTTAGGAGGAAGCATAAGTGCACATTTTTGTGACTTTGAATTAGGCAGTAATTTCTTAAATATGACACCAAAGGCAGAGGGAACAAAAGAAAAAAAAATAAGTTGGCCTTCATCAAAATTAAAACCTTTTATGCATCAATGACTATTAAATAAAAAGTAAAAGGAAGGCTTACAGAATGAGAGGAAATGTTTTAACGTTCTGTATCTGCTAAAGGCTGGTTTTCAGAACATATGAAAAATAATACACTCAATTTAAAAGTGGGCAAAGGACTTGAATAGACGTTTCTCCAAAGAAGATAAAATAACCAATAAGCACATGAAAAAGGTTCCATATTACTAGTGGTCTTTTAGAAGATAGTAGCAGTGGTAGGGTTGGGAGCCTGGGATAGGGGAGAAATGGGTGTGACAATGGATACGGGATTTGTTTTGAGAGGTTGAAAGTGTTATAAATTTATATTGTGATTATTGCACAACTTCGTGGATACACTAGAAATCATTGACTTGTACACTTTAATGGGTGAATTTAATGATATGCAAATTATATTTCAACAAAGATATTTTTTTTAAAAAGACAGACTCCTAATCCTGAACTGAGTCTTCCTGAAATTCTAATATACAGAAACCAAGAGAGCATAAAATGAGGTTGGTTTTTAAAAAGAAAAGAAAGCTAATTAGAAAACTCCCAAGATATACTAGCTACGGTGTTTGAATTATGTAGACATCTGTGCGCCCGCGGCAGCCTTTTAAAACAGAATATTATTGTCTTGCCTTAATGTTTTGGGAGAGGCTGTGTGTTAGCCAGACAAATAACTCGCACTTTAAGCAGGTTTTGCGGGTAAGCAATTCTTTGGATCCGGAACCGCTCAGCAGTGCTAAAATCATTCAATCCGGGTGACCCTGGGCTAGTGCTTCGGCTCCTACCGATGGGCCTCCTTGTCCTGTGGGTGAAGGGGAGGCACCTGGATAGCCTGTCAGACCCCCTCGTATCCCAAACTTCTGGGGCCGACTCCTTGTGGCCTGCTTATCACTCGGAGAAACGAGGCCACAGCAAGTGAGCTGAGAGTATTAGAATAACGTGGGGGAGAGGGGAACCTGTTATAAAGGGGAATGCTAGGTCTCCTCCACCCCCCAAACCCTTTCTTGTGTGGGTGAGGCCTAGGAACTGACATTTTACAGAAGCACGCTGAGAAATGGAGAGACGTGGCAGGCGTCTCTGGAAAGCAGTCACGGCAAGAAATCAGGATCCTCCTTCCCTCCTGTGCCTCAGGGCTCAGGTGGACACTCAGCTGCCATCCGCAGCTGCTTCCTCCAAACCGGGGCCTAAACCTCTTCCTCTATTCAGTCTTTTAGAAGCCAGTTAACACCGCTATTGATTTGCTTCTCTTTATATGTCGAATGCTACGTAGAGTGGATGTGGGGGTATTAAAAGATCCTGCCGATTATACTTAAACCAGTGGTTCTCAGCTTTCCTCATGCTGCGACCCTTTCATACAGCTCCTCATGGTGTGGTGACCCCAATCATTTATTTCCGTTGCTACTTCATCACTGTAAATTTGCTACTGTTAGGAATCGTAATGTAAATGTCTGATATGCAGGATGTCTTAGGCGACCCCTGTAAGAGGGTCGTTCGACCCCCAAAGGGGTCGCGACCCACAGGTTGAGAACCGCTGAGTTAAACCCTAAGGGTGCTGCTGATGGAGAAATAACTCCCGGAGAGCGGAGAGCGGGAAGATGAGAGGCCAGGGAAGCTATAGTCTGTTATGTGACACTGCAGTTCTCTCTCTGGACAGAAACTTGACCGCGGGCGAGCACAGTGCTTTGACCAGAGGAGTCATTAAGAATTAAAAGGACTTAGGGGACAGATATAGCAATAAGACTTCCCCGGGCTGAGCCACGGACCCGCCTTAACAATCACGTGGTGTTTACGGTGCTCTGGGCGCTGTTCCAGGAACGCTAGCTACATAAACTTCATTAATCTTTAGTGCACGTGACGGGCTATTATTATCTCTCTTTTAAACAGGAGGAAATGGAGTCAGAGAAGCTAAGGAGATTATGAAGATTGGGGAGCAGGATGTGAACCCAGAGTCCATGAGGCTTAAACGTGAAATAATCTTGTGCACTAGAGTTAACTGTGCAACGGACTACGCTGTGCCTCCGGTTTTGGCTTTAGCAAAATCTTTTCACCACAGCAGGGTAATGCTGTGCCAGTTTGTCTTTAACGAAAAGAGCTGAAGGTTTAACTGGTGAACTGTAATGCTGTTTGATCTATTAACTGAAATATTGTGACATGAAAAATAGAAAGACAGCTAAAGTTCTATTAGAAATGAGTGACTTCAGTCGCGGCCGGTGTGGCTCAGGCAAATGCCCAGGGTGCAGGCTCGATCCCCAGTAGGGGGTGTGCAGGAGGCAGCAGATGGATGTTTCTCTCTCCCTTCTTCCTCTCTCTGAAAATCAACAAAATTTATTGTAAAAATGAGTGACTTTAAGGAATTGCTTACAATTAAACATTATTCTATCTTTTGGTGTCAGGAAACTACCCTTAGTTAAGTATTGATTTTTAGCAGAATGCATGTGACTCTAGCCTGAACACTCACAGACAAGACCTGATGTCCTTTTTAAAAATATATATATTTTATTGATTTTTTACAGAGGAAGAGAGAGGGGTAGAGAGTTAGAAATATCGATGAGAGAGAGACATCGATCAGCTGCCTCCTGCACACCTCCTACCTGGGATGTGCCTGCAACCAAGGTACATGTCCTTGACTGGAATTGAACCTGCGACCTTTCAGTTCCCAGGCCGACGCTCTATCCACTGAACCAAACCAATTCGGGCTGATGTCCTTTTAACTTGGGCATTCTGACACATATATAGTGGTATCTCATTTTGGTTTTATTTTGCGTTTCCCTAATGGCTAATACTGTAGAGCATCTTTAAAAAAAATGTATTTCTATTCTATTTGAATATATTCTTTTGTGAAATATGTTAATTTCTTTTGTCCATTTTATAATTGGGTTGTTTGCCGTATTAAGCTGTACTTCTTTGTGTGTCCTGGATAACAGTCCTTTATCAGAAATCTATTTTGCAAATTGTTTTCCCCGGTTAAGAAGCAGTTCTTAAGCGGGAAATTTCTAAGTCCTGGGAGACAGTGTCCCAAAAGCAGGCAGTTGAGTGACCCAGGTCAACATGTCAGGCTGGTGGAACTGAGTTCTGAACCTCATCCTGAAGCAGGTCCGTTCTAGCCATGGCTGGTTGTTTGTGTTTTGTTTTAACGCCTCAGGCTAGGGAAGAACCACTTGCAGTGCATGAACAGCCCGCTGCGCACGGGCTGGTGACAATCTAAAGGGAAAGCAGGGGCATGAAGAGGAAGGCGGTGTCCATTCTGGTCATCAGCGGGGAATAGAACACCCGGTTATGGCCATGGCCACAGACGTGTGGGGAGCAAGGAGGAAGAGGCAGTCCGTCAAGAGAAAGCGGGGCTAGTAAGGAACTAATGGAACTTGGAGCAGCTGGGAATGGCGGCTGCCGTACGCAGGCAAAAGGTTGGCTTTCGGAGAGCAAGTTCTAACAAGAGCAGAGCAAAGTGAGACCCACCCTGGGTAAATAAACACTGGTAGTCCCAGGAAAGGATCCTTACAAATGGGTGGAACGGGAAGATGAGGCGACATCTTCAGAAGTCTAGAGCAGAGCGGCAGAAGGTTCCAGCAATCCAGGCTCTGTCCAGGAAATCTCTGAGGATCAGGGTGGAGGGAAGAGAGGAAGACCCGGCCGAGGCACTGAAGTATGGGTAGAAATGGGAAGTGGACTAAGAAAGGCAAAGGGCCCCTTCCTACCTGTGACCCTAAGAAAGACAGAGAAGAGCTGCCGCAGACGCCCCGGAGGTGGCTTCCCTTCCCAGGGGGTGTCGGGGTGGTGAAGGCTGCTGCTCAACAGTCACTGTCTAGCCTGACTGTTTTCAAAGCCACTGATTTGGGGGGTAAAGAGGGTTATTGTGTAAATTACTGGCTTTTTTTTTTTTTTTAATTCCAGGAGAGGGGCAACAGCAGGCTAACTAGTTGTCCATTAGAAACACTAACTAGTTGTCCATTAGAAACATTAACAATAAAGAGCAAATTAAAAAAAAAAAGAATGAGGACAGCGTCTAGGGCGGGAACTGAAAAGCAGGTTGGGACAAGGGAATAAACCCATGAGGGCTTGCTGGCCAAGCTAGTCTTCCATCATGCTATCAGAAAGGACGGGGCCTGGGAGATCATGACCTTGTATGTTGGTATTCTTCTTCCAGAAATGTTTTATCGGAAAACAGCGAGTTGATGTAGACAGTGCCTTAGTCAGTGTCCTACTCTGCGGTGTCTGAGGCTGACTTTGTACTTAGGGAAGCCAGCCAGCTCTCCCGGGTGGATCATTAAACTAGAATTCTTTTCTTGGCACACGACGTACTACCTTATGTGTGACCTTGACCTAAGGCAAACCATCTGTCTGTCCAGAGGAATGACCCTGGGGGAAGGCGCCGCTGCCTCCACTTCAAGGACAGCTCTGGTTTCTAGGTGCTTAGAGAGAAGGCTGGGAGGGCTCCCAAGGTAATATCTAAGGAGGCTTTCAGCTTCCTCAGTAAAAATGTTGTGTAACTAAGCAAAGGAATTCTGGTGACTCAGCATTAGGATATTGTATATCAGAATCTATATCTACATTCCGATGTTTTGTTCCTTGTTGTTGCTGTTGTTTTTAATCCTCACCTGAGGACATAGAGACAGAGACAGAGACAGAGAAACATTGATCGGTTGCCTTCTGTATGTGCCCCACCCAGGGACCACAACCCAGACAGGTGCCCTCACTGGTAATCAAACCCGCAACCCTTTGGTGCACACGATGCTGCTCACCCTGCTGAGCCCCTCTGGCAGGGTAAGTGTGAGCTGTTGTTGTTTTTGAACTTGGCTGACGTCCGGAGAGAGATAGCACATGCTCACTCAGCACTGCATGTTGAATTTTATATCATCCTTTAAAATAGGAACTGCAGATTTTCATCAAAGCTCAGAGACCTGAATGTCAGGCTTCCTCACAAAGAGTAGACTCAGTGTGAGTCCTGGGTGACAAGTATTCCGATGAGAGAGAGCATTGCACATCATTTGAATGATCCACATGATAAGATACATCTTCCAGTGAAGTGATTGTCAGCCAATCTCATTTCAAGTGTTATTTCCAATGTACTTCAAGTTCTGTAGATTTTACATAATTATACAGGGCATATCATTTTCATGAAACATTGTAAGCTATGATTTTGGTACTGACAGTTTATCCTTAACACTAGTACTTAATTCCGAGAAAGTCAGAGAATGAGATCAAAGCACTAAAATGGGGATGCTTGTGAACTTTGAAGGAGAGAATATCATTTGGATTTTGCGTGTATGTGTGCATGTATAAACATAAAGTGGTTATATAAGAGGGACGTCTAAAAGAAGAAACAATGAAAATGGCTGAACGTTTCAAAGTTCAGTGTGAGATCAGCAGTATGCTCAGCCCAGGTGACCCGAACAAAGTTGTGGAGGAGAAAGGTGAACAAGAAAATCAGGGAGCAGTAAAAGTAATGATTGGAGTCAGGTGGTAACAGTAAAATTAAGAAACTTGAACCTCATGGAAAAAAAATCACAGCTGTAAAAGGGCCATTTTAGATAGGAAATAATGGGAGAGATAATTTTAGGGTCGTTAAAGGAGGTGGCAGCTCTGGGTGTGAAGAGAAAGGATTAATTTTAAATGCGTCTCAGAAATAAGGGAAATATTTGTTGGGAGACAGGGGAAGAAGAAGGAGTACAGCTCAGTTGAGTGTTGTATAGTGATGCCAGACAAGAGTCCCCCTGAGTATTTGGACCATTTTTGGTTCCTGTACTTTCACAGGAGAATTGATGAGCCACGGGTCATTCAAGACTCCAGGGTGTGAGAAATGGCAGATATCTGCCACAGGTCTGCGTGAGGAAGGAAGGTCTCGCGTGGCTCTACATTGCTCAGAAGAGAACAGTAGGTCCAAGGCAAGTTAGAGGGAGTCAGATTTTGTCTGACATAATGTCCTGACACTTGGATGTGCCCCTTTAACAGAACGGGCTATTGTAATGTTTCCCACCAGGACCACGCCCCTGTCAGTGCTGTAGACGATGGAGAAGCTGCTCTCTTAGGTGGAGTGGTCAGCTGCTGATGGTCCTTCCCATGGTCCACCGGGGTGGTGGCCATTTCTTCTGGAATGTGATCATGGGAGGAGCCCTAGTGTTGACCCGAGGTCAGTAAGGTCAGGTACCTGGGAGCCGGACTCGAGGGACAGGCTTTGCATATGAGTGACCATGCAAAGGGGAAGCCCTACAGTTTTCCCCTTCACTTCCAACTGCGCTGTCACTGTTAGCACTTGAGCCCTTTGAGACTATCCCGCTCTCCATAGGCTGCTTGAGTGGAAGCAGCCAAATCCCCAGCTGTGAGATGGATTGTCTTTTGAGTTTTTTTATCTCGAGCCTTAGGGGAGAAGGGGCTTCGGACAAAGCTGGGAGGATCAGGAAGGCGAAGCTCGTCATATACTATATAAAGACCTACCTTCCTTTCTCTCTTTGACTCTCTCTGTCTCTCTCCTTTCTTTCTTATCTAAAGGTGAAGATGACAAGGCACTTTTCCTCAAGCAGCTCTGTGAAAACCATCATGTGAGTTAATGTGCTAACTGAAGTGGAGAGCAAAGCACTCTAAATGCAATGAGGAGGGACCAATTAGTTGTGTGTGTGTGTTATGCAGGCAGACTGTGGCAAAAGCAAGGTTCACAGAGGACATATTAGCGGGCCCTGGAAAGATGAGTATGGTTTCACCATGCAGAGAAGAGGAAAGGGCAGAGGAGAGGCATGACAGGAAACAGCATGAGAAAAGAACTTACATTCTATTTAAAATCTAGAAATCTGTCCTTAGGATATTCTTGACTAAATAAATCAGTATGTGTCATCATACCAGCCTATCTAAGAAAAGAGCAATATGCAAATTGACTATGCCTCCACTACACTCACAAGCCACGCCTGCCAGCCAATCAGGAGCGAGTATGCAAATTAACCCAACCAAGATGGCCATAGGGAGAGCAGGAGGCTTGGGTTGCCCCCTGCAATGGAGGAAGCCAAGCTTTCCACCTGCCCTGGCAGGCCCAGTTCTCCAGTCAAAGCTATAAAGTTTCAATTATAGAAGATAAATTCCAACAAAAATGGTGGCAGCCACAGAGCTGGAGAGAGCACGAGGCTTGGGTTGTCCCAGTGATGGAGGAAGCCAAGCTTCCCTGCCTCCCTGGCCAGCCTAGGCCTCTGCTCAAGGCTACAAAGTTTCAATTATAGAAGATAAATCAATCCCAGATACCAGGGCCTCTGCTTGGGTCACCAGGGGGAATGGGAGGCCTGTAAACCACCACAGGCCCCTTGCTCAGGCTGCCCCATGCCCCAAGGGAACCCTCACCCTAATCCAGGACACCCTTCAGGCAAACCAGCTGACCCCCACCTGTGCACAAGGCCTCTAGTTTTAATTTTTTTTATTTTATTGATTTTTTTACAGAGAGAAAGGTAGAGGGATAGAGAATTAGAAACATTGATGAGAGAGAGACATCGATCAGCTACCTCCTGCACACCCCCTACTGGAGATGTGCCCACAACCAGGATACATGCCCTTGACCTGAATCAAACCCAGGACACTTCAGCCCGCAGGCTGACGCTCTCTGCACTGAGCCAAACTGGTTTTGGCCCAGGCCTCTATTTTATCAAATAAAGAATAATATGCAAATTGACCATCACTCCAACACACAAGATGGCTGCCCCCATGTAGTCGAAGATGACTGCCCCCATGTGGATACAAGATAGCCACCACGAGATGGCCAGCAGGGGAGGGCAGTTGGGAGAGACCAGGTCTGCAATGGAGGGCAGTTGTGGACGATCAGGCCAGCAGAAGAGAGCAGTTGGAAGGGACCAGGCCTGCAAGGGAGGACAGTTGAGGACCCAGGCCTGCAGGGGATGGCAATTAGGGGTGACCAGGCCGGCAGAGGAGGGAAGTTGGGGGCAACTGGGCCTGCAGGGAAGGGCAGTTGAGGGGGACCAGGCCTGCAGGGGAGGGCAGTTAGGGGTGATCAGGCCTGCAGGACAGTTGGACATCCCTCGAGGGGTCCCAGATTGGAGAGGGTGTAGGCTGGGCTGAGGAACCTCCTCCCCTCGGTGTACAAATTTTGTGCACCGGGCTTCTAGTAATATAATAATTTACCAATAGCAGACATGGCCTATATTTTAGGTATGAAATCTTTCACGGGTGTTATTAGTAATGGGAGTTGGAAACTTGAGCATATCCTGTCATACAGTTATTTGTAACGTAAGGCATGGTTAGCACTTGGTTTTGTGCTTCAGTTTTATTTTTGACATACAGTTTGACATGCACCGTGTACTAGGTATAATGTATTTGATTTGCCACAAGTGAGGCACTGGAAAAACTGATGGTAAATAATCTACACAAACTCAGATAAACCGTTCCGTCCCCCACTAGATGGCATAAGAAGAACCTAGAATGGCAGCGTTCTCACAGGCTTGATAAAAAGAGGGTTCTGCTTCTTGGCTTGCATGACTCAGTGTTTTCTTCTAAAAGCAAGAACTCTAGAAATAATGTCTGTAATTATGTCTTCTTTAGCACTGGTTTATTTTAGTAGATAATACAATTCATAGTGCCTGAAAATGACTGGAAATACGAGGATATGGTGAACCATTATCAAACACTTTGTAAAATAGATGAAGACCATTCTTTTTTCATCAAGCTGTTTTTTCTCGTTCATTCTTTATTTTCCTAGTCTAATGTTTTTTTAAATATATTTTATTGATTGATTTTTTACAGAGAGGAAGAGAGAGATAGAAAGTCAGAAACATCGATGAGAGAGAGACATCAATCAGCTGCCTCCTGCACGCCCCACAGTGGAGATGTGCCTGCAACCAAGGCACATGCCCCCGACCGGAATGGAACCTGGGACCTTCCAGTCCGCAAGCCGACGCTCTATCCACTGAGCCAAACCGGTCTTGGCAAGACTAATATTTTTTCACATGGGTTCCTGGGGAGCCCCGCTCGGGTGGAGGCTGATGTGAAGCGCCCAGGTCCCTGCCTTGGGAAGGGAAATACAGTGACCAGTTCTGGGTTCTTGTGACCCTGGAAGACGAGGCCCTGTCACCCCCCCTGCAGATGTCAGAGCCATAAAAGGAAGCAGTCTGTTTGTACCGATCAGGAGGGAACCACTCTGTGACCTGGGAAAGGGCACGCTCCTTTCAGGCACACGGGCCTCAGGGTTCCTCGCACTGTGGCTCCGATGTCCCGGGGCAGAGCTGCAGTGGAGGGGCCCCCGTGCTTGGGTTGACGGCGTGATCACGGGTACAAACCACGTGGATTCATCTCCCGGTGGAAGCCTGTCCTTGGCGTCACTGGGAGTGTCACGTCACCAGCGTCCCTTCCACACTCGTGCCTGGGGCGCCTTCCCTGTGCAGACTCTCTGGTGGCCCCTGAGCAGCGGGACCACTGCTAGACGGTGGCAGCGAGCAGGAGACAGGACTATGTCGCCTTCGGTCACTGTCTTTCCCTGAAGGAAGGTCCTCAGCCTCTGGCGTTGGCAGCACCAGGAGGGAAAGAACGCTCCCCTGGCCCGCAGCGCCCCCTGGCAGTCAGAACTGGTACTCCACTTAGGCAGAGCTTTGTCAGTGGAGGGGGGCCTGGCTCCAGGAGTTCCCGTTGCTGCAGTCCACATGGGTGATCCTGGAACACACGATGGGAAAGAGATAGACACAGAACAACACATAGTGCAGGGTTCCCTTTACGTGAAATATCCACGGAGACAGGAAGCAGGTCACTGGTTGCCAGGGGCTGGAGGAGGGTCCTGCGGAGTGACGGCTCCTGTTGGTGAGGACTGTGTTTGGAACTCTGGCCTGGTGATGGCCGAGGACATTGTGAATGGGCAAAACACCACTGAAGTGGGCACTCTGAAATGGCAATGGCATGTGTTTTTACCACAGTAAAAAAACTACATACAAAAAAATAGAATAAAATAAAAATCTCCCTTCAAAGGATGAGGATTGATAGTACACAGGACATAGAAAAGAATATGCCACTGGGATTGAATGGATTTCTTTCTTCTTTTTTTTTTTAAATATATTTTCTTGATTTTTTTTATAGAGAGGAAGGGAGAAGGATAGAGATTTAGAAACTGATGAAAGAGAGACATCGATCAGCTGCCTCCTGCACACCCCCCACTGGGGATGTGCGCGCAACCAAGGTACATGCCCTTGACCAGAATCGAACCTGAGACCTTTTAGTCTTCAGAACGACACTCTATCCACTGAGGCAAACCAGTTTTGGCTGAATGGATTTCTGAAAGATACATCCCAAAATGTTTTAAGCAAACAACTCCCAAGTTCACTTACAATCTCCCAATGAACAGCACAGCGCTGCACCCGTAGTTGTGATGGACACGCACAGTCAAGCCAATGGGAGTTTCCAGAGGTCCGCCCAGTGGGCGGCCTTCCTCAGCAGCAGTCCCCCTGGTTTCTCTCAGAACCCCCAGAAAGCACAAGCCTGGCATGTGAGATCCATGACTTACCCCTCCCTGACCCCACCACTGAGCCCCCAGGACAAATACGGGTGTCTCCTGTGAAGTAACCTAGGAATGTAGGTTTTTTATGCTGGTGTTAATTTAGTGACGTTTACTCTTTCTGAGAACTCAGGCATTTATTTACAGCTGTGACCTTAACGTGTGCCCTTTCCTGTCCCCCCCTCACTGTTAGAAATCCAGTGGCCCTCCAAAAACTCATCCCCTCCCATCCCATCGGGTGTAGGTTAAAAACGTTGGCCTGAAAGCCGCTGCCGGAAAACCGGAGCAGGCGGTGAACTGTGTGACAGGAGACAAACGGTGCAGGCGTGGCCCTGAGGAAGGGCCGCTCTTTGTGCGGGCGCTTCTGGGAGGTTCTGGGTCCCCCCTCTCCCCATCACAGTGCTCGCAGCGCTCTCAGGCCCGGCCCGAGGAGTGTGGCAGCGCTTTGCTCATGCCTGTGGCCTCCCCCCCCAACTCCCCCCCCCCTCCGAAGCAGGACGCCAGGGCTCCATGCCGCCTGGAGTGGGAACATCAGCTGGAGAAACCTTTTTAATCGCCCAGTGAACGTCTGAAGACCAATATGAAGAACGTAAAAGCACCGTTTACAAAGCATAGCGTTAGTGCAAAGAGCAGCAATTCATTCCTGCTGCATCCACACATCCTCTCCACTGTGGTTTCCTATATTTTTATTCGATACACACATTATTCTACTTTGCACGCCCACCAGTTGTGTGCATTCATAAAACAGATCTTTGTGCTGCTCAGCACACATAATATGAGCTGAGGATTTGATACAGTGCTATTAAAATTAGAACAATTTTTAAGAGCCTGCCAGATGGGTAAGATGTTTGCACTCTAGTCGTAACTATCATTTTGATGTGAAACCTACTTTAATGAATACCTGACAACGAAACCTTTTAAAAGAATGATTATCTTTGACATGAATATATTCAGCTACTGTTTATACAGTGGAATCTTAACTAGTTGATAAAAATGGCACAATATTACGACGAGTATAGAAAACACCACATAAAGAAAATGTAAAGGCTGCCTGGAAAGTTAATGACTAATTCTGGTATCTGAGCTGGTGCTTCAGGGACGACGTACTCGGAGAAAACCCTGGTTAGAGCATCACTACCAGACGAAGAGGTCCGTTGCCCGTGCGCACCAAAGCCCTGTAAGACACGAACACGAGTTTACGACCAAGAGAGTGAGGGTTTGCTAGTGGAGCGATGGGGCCGCGCCGGGGTGACTGATGCATAAAGACCTGGCTCCCCGATGCCTTCCAGGCAATGGGTCATATGGGGAATTCGTTACTCACGATGCCTGAAGGAGCCAGGGTCATTGTCTCTGCCGACGGGTGGGTGGTAGGGTGGGAGTCAATGACCTTCGCATCTGACCCTGACGTTGGCCATGGCGTTGTTCTGTCTAATTTCTCAAGCACTTGTTCAGGGGTTCATTCCACTTTCCTGCATTGGAGCTGAAACACAACTGAGATATTATCCTTAGTTTGATGGAAAACTCTGTCTCTATGGTCAATAGACCCAAGATCTTGTTCCTAAGACTGTTGGATGCTGATCAGACCTCGTTGTCCTGAGTGCTTAATGATGAAGGAAGGGAGAGGGACATGGGTGAGTCAGGTGCTGGGTGAGGCTGAAAATAAAACCTTGTCCCACAGCTCCCGTAAGCTGTCCTCCTGTTTTTAAATTGTTTTTTTTTTCTTTTGGGTTCTCCGATGGAGTGATTTTTTTCTACCCTGTCTTCTCATTCACTGATCTGATCCTCAGCTTCCCCTAATCGGCTGGGTATCCTTCCAATGTGTTCTTTATTAGCACTATGTCATTCTTTATTTCCGACTGCTTTTTTTTTTCATAGTTACTGTATCTTTTCTCATGCTGTTGAGCATACTTACTGTCATTATTCTGAACTCTATATCAGATAAATTTCTTACCTCCATTTCATTAATCTCTTCTGGAGAATTCTCTGGCTCTTTCATTTGTTTTTGTTTTTTTGTCTCCCCATTTTGACTATTTGGATTAGGGACTGTGTATTAGAAAGATCTGCTACATGTCTCCATCTCTAGGGCAGGAAAATGTCAAATGCTGTTTCTGACTAACTAGATCAGGCAAAGACTCAAAGCCTCCAGAGACCACCTCTACCTGCAGCCTGGATTCAGTCTTGAGGACATTCTGAGAACAACACCTTAGTAAGGGGTTAGGCACAATGGCGCCCTCTTGTGGGCATTCTGAGAACAGTACCCTAGTAGGGGATTGGGTCTAATGGCTTTTTCTAATTGAGCGCACAGAAAAATCAGTTTGGAGGTGTCAAAAGTTCCCCACTTTGGCCATGATAGCTGATATCATTTTCAAATTTTCCCATTTTTGTGTATACTTTCAAGTTGAAATTCTGTATGAACCGTACATGTACCCTGCTGGAGTATTAACGGGGGCTGTGATCCTTGGGGATTTCTCAACCTTAGAGCTGCAATTTCTCATCTCTCTCTCTCTTTTATAGCTGCACAGTCTGAACACATTTTGTAGGGGTGTTATGTAGTACAGTGAAGGTGCTGCTTATGGGTTCAGCTCCACGAGGCTCTCCATTCAGTCCTTTTTCAGTTTCTCTCTCAGCTGTCTGAAACAACTAGAAGGGCCTGGGCCCTGGCAGACCAAACCTTAGGGGGCCCCCGGCCTGTTACAGTGGAGTTGGGACCTCCCTCTGGGTCTCCTGCATGTCGTGAGGAATAACCTCTGACCCCTCCACAGGGATTCTTAGTTGCCTAAGCACACCCGAGCATCGGGCAGGAGGAAGGATGTGCCCCTTTCTCTTTGGAGTTGAAGGAGCTCGGCTCTTCTTTTATTTTTATCTTTTATTTTAAATATATTTTATTGATTTTTTACAGAGAGGAAGGGAGGGGCATAGAGAGTTAGAAACATCGATGAGAGAGAAACATTGATCAGCTGCCTCCTGCACGCCCTCTACTAGGGATATGCCCACAACCAAGGTACATGCCCTTGACTGGAATCAAACCCGGGACCCTTCAGTCCGCAGGCCAATGCTCTACCCACTGAGCTAAACCGGTTTCAGCGCTCGGCTCTTTTAAATGGCGAAGGTTTCTGCTCAGATTCTCAGAAAGCAATTCCAATCGAAAGGCCTAAATCAAAACCTGCACCCATTTTCCCTCTGGTCTCGCCTTATAGCCTGGGTTCTGATAACACTTAACCTCAGGTCCACCCTGAGGATTTTAAAATACAGCTTAGATCAGTGGTCAGCAAACTCATTAGTCCACAGAGCCGCAGTTTGCCGACCGCTGGCTGAGATAAAGCCAGACCCTCTACCAAAAGCAAGGAAGGTCCTGGACCCAAGAGACCACTCATTCAGGTCCATCCAGTGGGCAGGGCATCGGCAGGCTCAGGGGCCCTTTGCTGGGTCCTGGCACTGAGACTGGGCACGCAGGGCGGTCCTGGGTGAGTGTCTTTGGAATCCTGCCCACTGTGCTCAGTAATGTTACGGTCAAAAAACAAAACAAAACAAAAGCCATTCAAACCTGTAAGAAGTTTTTGTGAGTTTATTTGAGCCAAACTGTCAACAGCTGCTGGGAAGCAGACTCTCAATGTATTGAGATCGTGCTCTGAAAAATGGCGGCTTTTCACTTGGTTTTATAAATTTCCATCAAAGGAGGAGATGTTAAGGGGTTCCATGAAATCCATCGGTAATAAATCAGGGAGGTGGGAGAAAGCAAAGCGGGGAAACCTCTGCGACTGGATAAAAAGTGAAAGGATGGACATACGCTGCTTTTACGTAGGTGGGTACCGGATAGTTAACAGTTAGTGACAATTAACGTGATGACAGTAACGAGGAGGGAATGTGTGGTTTCTGCCCTTGGTGCCAGTAATTGCGCTTTTTGGGGTCCAGAGCAAAGGAAGTTACAAGCTGACATTTCACAGGAATCTTGTGTTAGAGGCAAAAAGACACTAGGCTCAGCAAAGACCAATGTTGAACTTTGTCAGGAAGGATACAGGACGTGACTACCCACCTATGTAAGAGCTGGGTAGGAGATGCTTTCAGGGCTCTGATCAGACCATTCAGAACCTATAAGCGGCTTTTGAAATGAAAGGTTTTGATTTCAGGCCATCCTTGGTGGCTAATTTAGGATTCATTAGTTTGCAAAGTCGCAAGGCAGGCCTTCCTGAGTTAGGGTAGCATGTGGCCCCTTCTTGCCCACATCAGAATGTCCACAAGAGGGCACTACTGCAACTCCTGCCTGACTAGGGTGCTGTTCTCAGGATGTCCACAAGAGGGCACTATGGCATATCAGCAAGTAATCAGTTCTTGCAGCATGTTCCAGAAAGAAGATGGTAATCAAATAGCCATAATCCTAACCGGTTTGGCTCAGTGGATAGAGCGTCCACCTGTGGACGTAAGGATCCCAGGTTCGATTCCCGTCTTTTCCCGCTCCCGGCCCACACCCCCTTCCCAGCACGAGGCTTGTTGAGGGCAAAGATTTTAAAACTTTATTTTTGGTGTTGTTTTTTCCCCTATCTGGAACATGATAGATGCCGTAAAAATGTTTGCGCGTGAACAAATAAGAACCTGTTCGTGCTGCTTTTGGAGTCTGCTTTGTCAGTTAGCGGTGTTTCAGCTGCAGTAAAAGGAACGCATGTTCGTGCTTGGAGGACGGCACTGCGGGCCTCGCTGGGGAGGTGCCGAGGTTGGGCTGGTGCGTGGTTTGCGGACGTTCCTCCGTGATGCCCAGATTACAGGTGCGTGGCACGTGGACAGCGTTGCTGTGTGTTGTGTTGCTGTGGAACCAGTGGTCACAAACACGCCGCTTCAAGGAACACACTCATTGTCTCACGATTCTAATGGGTCAGGACTTGGGTGGCTTTCTCTTCTGGTCGGGATTTGAGATCAGTTTTCTTACGTCCACCACTAGCCCCTCTCTGTGCTCGCAGTTTTCCCGCTGACTGTGCCCTGGAGACGGTGTCTCAGTGTGGATGCTGCTGGCAGGTTGAGTGGTTGTCTATTCACAAACTTGGACACCCTCTGTTTCCAGGCTGAAGACCTGGGTTCGGTGGATTCTATTTGATTTGTGGTTGTTGCCAACATTGTGTCGGGGGGAGTATGTTGGGAGATTCTGATTGGTGCCCCCACCATTCTCTTGGCACCTAGAAGCCCTCCTAAGAGTTAGTCCCTCTAAACCGGTCTCATTTGCCAGAAGACCCAGAGAGTCCATGGACTCACATGATCGCATCTTGTTCTCCAAGCTCCTGTGTCAGTGAAGAATGAAATTGAGCTATGGGTTAAGGCAGTGGTTGGCAAACGGCGGCTCGAGAGCCACAGGCCGCTCTTTGGCCCCTGGAGGGTGGCTCTTCCACAAAATACCACGGTCTGGGCGAGTCTATGTTGAAGAAGTGGCATTAGAAGAAGTTAAAAAATGTGGCTCTCAGAAGACATTTCAGTCGTTGTGCTGTTGACATTTGGCTCTGTGGACGGATGACTTTGCCGACGCCTGCGTTAAGGAGACCCAGAGAAGAGTGGTTTAAACAAATGGGGGTGTTTTCCTGGTGTAGCAAAGGCAGGTGGCGGCGGCATCCGTTCACTAGCACAGTGAGGCCAGCGTTGATAGCTCTGTGACTTTTTTTTTCCAATGAGATAATATTTTTCTTTTTTATTGTTTAAACCGTTCTCCATGGTTACCATAGTTACAAAAGGCTGCTCCACCTCCAGCATTGCATCTCGAATTCAGCTATGAAGAGGGGCAGAGCGTAATGGGCAAAAGGCACTGTGGGCTGTCTCCTACACTTCAGAGATTTTTCCTAAAAGCCCCTCCAGAAACATTCGCTCATCCCTGATTATCCAGAATTGGGTGAAATTGGGTGAATGGCAACTTCTAGCTGCAAAGGCGAATGTGAAATTCGGTCTTTGTTTTTTGTTTCGTTTCTCGTAAGTAGATTATTGCCTACAATAAAATTCTGATACATGCTCCAACATATTTCTGGATTCTTTTTTCTTTTCCAGTTTGGTGTTTTTTGCTTCTTTGTATTTCAAATCTTTGACCTGATTCTTGTGTTCCTCTAGTCTGCTATTAGATCTCTGTATATTATTCTATATTTCAGCAGTGTATGCTTAATATCTAGTCGGTCCTTTTTCATATCCTTGAAAGTCTCACTAAATTTATTGGCCTTTTCTAGAACATTTTTGAAAAACCTTATAACCATGGTTTTGAACTCTATATCCAGTTGTTTGCTTTCCTCCATTTCTTTCATTTGTGACCTGTGTCTTTGTCTCTGCATTTTGGCTGCTTCCCTGAGTTGAAAGAGTAGCTTTGTGTGCTAGGTGTCCCATAGGGCCCAGTGGCTCAGCCTCCCCAGGTACCTGAGGTGGACACTGTTGGTGAACCCCTTTATGGGCTGCGTGCACAGTCTTGTTGTAGTTAAGCCTTGGTTGTTGTTGGTATCACTGGGAGGAATTCACCTCTGGGCCAATTGGTAGTAAAAATCAGCTGTGTCTGTGATGGAGAATTTCTGGCTGGAGACACCCTTATGAGGCAAGACTTGCTTCAGTGGGGCCTTAGTGCTCACTGAGTCTGCCCCCTGAGTGTGTCACTTATGGATCTGAGGAGTTGTCATCTGGATGGTCCCACTCTGACCCCTGAGTACACTGGCTCTTGGATCTCCAAGGAAGTGCTAATTCTGCCTCTGCCTGAGGCCACCCAGGAGGAGCTAGGGAGAGATCTGCAGACTCCTCTTCCTTGTTTGGGTTTTGGAGGTGCCCAGATGAGGCCCAGCTGTGAAGCAGTGCAAGCTGCTGTGGAGCCTTGGGCCTTCTTTTGGATGTTCTGGGTCTCACTGACTCAGCTGCAGTTTATTAGGTAAGTTTAGAATCGAAAGGACCAGGCCATTCATATGCAAAAGCCTCTGCACTCAGATTGGATGGGACGGAGTCTCAGGGCGGAGCAAGAAGCAATGACTTTGTGGGGTGGGATCTCAGGGTGGAGCAAGCAGCAATGGCTTCCCATCAGCCTTGCCCTAAGAGGTCCCTAGGTCTCAGTGTCCTGTGGTAATCGCTGAAAGCACCTCTGAGAGAAGGCCGCCCTCAAGATAGTCCAGTTTCTCCATTTATGAGTCTGGGTCCTCAGAGTCTCGCCCAGAACTGGAGTTCAGAGCAGATGGGAACTTGTGTCTCCCTCCCACTTGAGAAAGACAGTCATGCACTCAGTTGCCAGCCCTCTCTGCGTGTGCACCTCCGTACCCCTGCACTTCACAGCTCCTGTGAGTCTCAGTGTGCTTTCCTCTTTCCTTCTAGTTGTAGAATTTCCACTCTGCCAGCCTTCCTGTGGTTCTGGATGATGTCTGTTTTGTCTTTTAGTTGTAGTTTTGAAACAGTTGTGCGAGGCAGCAGTGTAGGTGTTTACCTATGCCGCCATCTTGATTTCTCAAGGATATTGATTCTTATATAAAATGATCATGTTCTGGCCTTTCCTTTACTTTGATTCCAATTATTCTGGAAAAATTATTCTCTCTTTGAAAATACTTTACCTTTTGTAAGTGTGCATGCCTGGGTATCTCCAGGATGAATAGACACTTAAAAAGCAGAAACCTGCAGACAGCAGCTTGACTGATTCTGAAGACAATAACCAAGAGAAATACCACAAGTATGTGCCCTCTTTTAGGTGTGATACAAACTGAAGACGAATGTCCCTAACTTGGACCGGGTGAGAAAGAACTCTGAGAGTCTTTGCATGTGATTTGCATCGAACTCACATGCCTACACAACATACCGCAAGCCAGCTGCCTCTGCAGGTTCCTACTCAGAGCAAAGAAAGCGGCCATTGTCCGAGCGAGGGAGGTGAGGAATGGAGACAGCAGCTCGGCGGGGACTCTACATTGTGCTTAAGCCAGGCTCTGCCACGAGGTCCTGCCACGAACTTGGCTCCTCTGCCCCAGCTCTGCCCTCCACCCCCGCCCCGGGGCAGGGACGACCCCAGGTGCCAGGCCAGCGGGCCATGGAAACTAGAGCCAGTGCAGCAACCAGGTGGCTGTGTTCCTTGTCTGGTCTTTTGAGCGCCTGTGGAGTAAAACTCTGCGCTTCTGTTTTTAACATCAGGGGTTTTCATTTTTGATTTAAAATAAAAAATAACTTGTAAGAATAATATCCTTGTTTATATAGAAAACATAATAAGCCAAAAATTATATATATATAATATCAGTTTACAAACCTTCTATGTCTAGAATATCCTATTTTTATTTGATTTGATATATTTTTGTATATATATATATATGTATGTATATATATACATGTACATATACATAAACATATTTTGAAAAATCAAAATGGGATATTTAGACAGATTTGTAAATTTATAATTTTGCTTAATGTTAAGGAACACTATTTGATATCACTCAATAGACATCTATGGTACTATTCATGGCCACATAATATTTTATTAAAAGTAGCATTATTAATTTACCTTCAGTTCCTGGACACGTATGTCATGAAAGTGTTTCACGCTTGTACATACAGCTGTTCACATTTTCTGTTTATTTCTCCAGGAGAAAGTTCTAGAAGTAGAATTGTTGACTGTACTCCTTTTAAGATCTTTGAATATAGACAAATTTCCCTTTGTGGGGTCATATCAGTTCACATCCAGCCAGCGCCATGCCATCGTGTTTATTTCTGTATTTTCTCCACAAAGCAGGGTACAGACATTCTTAAAAACTGGTTTTGTTTTATTGTTAGAAGCTATTTTTAAATCATTTTAAAATCTATTATTACTTTTCTTTATTGTTGAAAGTATTACAGATGTCCCCTGTATTTGTCTGTTTCTTTTTCCCATTGCTCCCTCTACCCCCCAACTACCTCTCCTAGGCCTTCACCCCCTCCCTTGTCTGTGTCCCTGGGCTGAGCATGTCTGCATGTAAATTCCCTGATTACTCTCCCCGCACCCCACCTTCCCTCTGAAATTCATTTCTCTGTTCCATGCTTCTCTGTCTCTGGATCTATTTTGTCCATCAGTTTATTTTATTCCTTAGATTCCACATATGAGTGAGATCACGTGATACTTATCTTTCTCTGATTAGCTTATTTCGCTTAACACAATATACTGTCCAGATCCTTCCATGCTGTTGCAAATTGTAAGAGTTCTTTCTTTTTTGCAGTCCTGTAGTATTCCATGATGTAAATGCACCACAGCTTTTTTATCCACTCATCTGCTGATGGGCACCCAAATCTTCGCTATGGTGAATTGTGCTGTTATGAACATAGGGGTGCATATATCCTTTCTGATGGGTGTTTCTAGTTTCTTGGGATGTGTTCCTAGGAGTAGGATTACAGGGTCAAATGGGAGATCCGTTTTTAGTTTTTTGAGGAAACTCCATACTGTTCTCCACAGTGGCTGCACCAGTCTGCATTCCCACCAGCAGTGCACGAGGGTTTCTTTTTCTCCGCATCCTCACCAGCACTTGTCATTGGTTGATTTTTTTGATTTAAAAAAAAAAAAAAGGGTTTAAAAGAGAGTAAAACAAAGAACGTGAAGAGAAGCAACATCTAAGCGTAAATGAAGGAACTAAGAACCTGGCCACAGAAAAGAAGTTTCTTTCCCCAGACACATCCAACTCTAGTCAGATTCCTTTGTTTTTTTTCTATGTATGTATGTATGTACGTATGTACATCATGTGAGGGACATGGAGGTAGAGACAGTCACCAAACCTATTTCTTTTCCTTCTGTGCACACAGCCAGACTACATTTACCAGGCTCCCCTGGGGTTAACGGTGATCAGGAGGCCTGGCCAACCGAATGTGGGTGGGAATGATAGATGCCTGTCCTCCCCCCACCTCCCCCCCACCCCCGCACACAGCCCTCCCGCCCTCTCTCCCTTTGTGTGTTGACTGGTGCAGGGCGTCTGCAGAGGACTCGGACTTGGAGTTCCAGAGTCTCAGGAGGAGGAGCTCAGGTCGCTGAGTCACTTCAAGGAGAGCCTCTTGTCAAATACCCACACCGAACTGTGGTTACACAGCCATGAACATCCCTTGTCTCAAATCACCGAGATTATGCAAAACTATCGAAGCAGAGAAACGAAAGAAGCATGTTAGACAGAATTCCAAAGACCAGAGACAACTACTTCTTACAGAAATTAGTCTGCCCTGACAAACCCAGGCATTTTTGCTGCTTTTAGCCAGAATTTGTGGTAAAAAGTGAGGGCTGGGCCCTAGCTGGTTTGGCTCAGTGGATAGAGCGTTGGCCTGTGGATTGAAGGGTCCTGGGTTCAATTCCAGTTGAGAGCACATGCCCAGGTTACAGGCTTGATCCCCAGTGGAGGGGTGTGCAGAAGGCAACTGATCAATGATTCTCTCTCATCATTGATGTTTCCATCTCCCTCTCCTTTCTCCTCTGAAATCAGTAAAAATATATAGACTTTTTAAAATGAGGGTTAGGTATTCTTTTCTCTTCCATAATCATCTTCCTCCTTCTTGAATACTGTCTGTGGGAAATAATAAGCTATTATGTACATAGTAATTATCTTATGTATAGAAAACTGTGTCTATGGGTAAGGTACATTCTTCTCTACATACATCTCACACTGAAATCATCATGTCAAAGGAGTGGGAAATTGACATAAGTAAATAAGATGACTTGATTTGGAATGATGTCAGTCTGTGGTCAGAGAATGCACACTTAGGTTTGAAGGAGAGACCAGTTCTAACAAATCATTTTATCTGTTCTCCCAGTTCCTCAGCTACTTTGACATTGGGAAGACCATGTGATTGCTGTCTGCCAATGAAATGAGAGCAGAAGCCACAGGGGCTGCTTTGGGGCCGAGATAGCGACAGGCCCACCTGGGACTCCATGTCTCTCCCGCCTGCAGAGACTCCTTGTCTCTCCCGCCTGCAGAGACTCCCGTCTCCCCTGCCTGCAGGGACTCCTTGTCTCTCCCGCCTGCAGAGACTCCCCGTCTCTCCCGCCTGCAGAGACTCCCCGTCTCTCCCGCCTGCAGAGACTCCCCGTCTCTCCCGCCTGCAGAGACTCCCCGTCTCTCCCGCCTGCAGAGACTCCCACCTCCCTCCCACATCCACCTCAGGCCTTCACCCCCCTGCTGCCTGTGTCCATGGGTTATGCATACAGGCATACAGTTTTTTGGTTAATTTTTGTTAAATAGAGTTTCTAGGCAGAGATCCCACTTTTGAGCATCACGACTCCCCCAGGCAGAACCAGACAAGCAGTTACACCACCGGTTCCCTATCTTTTCTGTCTCTGCTCTTTCCAGTTACCGAATGCAGGTGAGTGTATCAGACATCATGTTGTTATGGCTCCCGATACAATTCTTCTTATTCAATTTACCCATTTTAGCGCCTCTTTCCGTAGCTAGTTATTTGCCGTACATCTTGACCTGCAAACAGCTGAAGATCATTTTCCAGATAAAAAAATGCAGCCGATTTATCTCAATTTTCCCCTTTTTAAAAACTTGTGACTAGCAGGAATGTAGGATAGGGTTTCATTTGTGATAATTACCAAATTTCGAGTAAGTGGTAAATGGAAATTGCCCGGCATTGTGCGAGGAGGAGTAATTGAAGCTCTTTGTGGGAAGCAATTGGCATTTTAAACAAGCCTGTCTGCAGACACTGTTTGTGTAAAACTCTCTTCTGGCGCTCCAGGAAGCTGTGCCTTTAAATTCCTTTTCCTGTTACAGTTATGTCTGAGCGACAGAACTGCAGCCATCCATCTCTGTCAGTCCCTGCCGCCCACAGATGTACCCCCACCCACTCCGCCGTGCCAGCCTCCACTCTGCCTCACATCCACATTGTCCCCAGTCCCCCTCCCTGTCCCACTCGAGTGTCCCTTTCAGACGCATGCTACTTGTTTGACCCATTTCTATGTGCCTGTGAGTCAGCTGAGTTTCGTCGATCTACCCAGTAGGCCAGAGCCAACATGTATGTTTTGCAGGTGGATTCGGCAGCCTGACACATACGCAAGCATACTGCGGTCTTAAAAGCCTGGGGAGCTGTTTCTCCCTCACAGCACTTCTGACACCCGATGGGCGGTCTTATTCCCACACCAACCAGTTTGCCGGTTCTCCAGACACCATTTGGGTGTCCGACTTCCGTTCTGACACTAAGTGCCGGAGTGAGTGCAGACCCCAACAGGTGGAGGTCCACTCCCATGAGACTGCCCTCTTCTCGGGTGGCAATGGCGGGTCCCAGGCCACCCATACTCTTGACGGACAGGCTGTAAATTAGGTGGCATAATTTGTTAGGCTCATCGAACTCAGAACCAGCTTACAGCTTATCATGAAGAATACACCCAGGAACAGCCGAATGGAACAAAGGCACTGGGCAAAGGATAAGGTGTTGTGGGGTGGGGTGGGGGCAGAGCTTCGGTGCCCTCTCCAGGAGCACCATTCTCCCACCACCTCTACCTGTTCACCAGCCAGGAAGCTCTCTGACCCTCACTGGCCAGTGTTAGTACATATACGTGATGGATTACATTATTGGCTCCGTCTTCAGCCCCTCTATCCTCCCTGCAGGTCAGAGGGGTAGGGTTGAACGTTCTTTCTAGTCACAGGACTGGTTCCTCTGCCAGTCATCCTCATCCTGAAGCTCTCCAAGGGTCGCCTCGATGACACACACAACTAAGGTAGAGTTGAAAGGTGCTTGTTAGGAATGACAGAAGATGGTCCTTTCACTCCTTTTAGGAAAAGTAAGGGTTTTATAAGCTCTAAACCAGGACCAAAGACTAAATATATGTTAATCACACTTGGGAAGATTTAAATCCTTGGTTATCGAAGTCCTGCCAATTGTTTCTAATCTTTATATACTAGAGACCAGGAGCACGAGATTTTGTCCACTGCGGGGGGGTTGGGGGATGGGAGGGTGGGGTGGAGAAGGGTCCATCAGCCTGGCCCATGCCCTCTCGAAGAGGCTCCCGCCACCACCACTGCACTCGCTACACTCGCCAGCTGTGAGCCCCGCTTCTGGCTGAGCGGTCCTCCCCCTGTGAGAACGCACTGACACCAGGGGGAAGCTTCTGCATTGAGCGTCTACACCCTGGTGGTTAGAGCATCAGCCTGCATGCTGAAGCTTCTTGGTTTTTTGTTTTTTCGTTTTTAAATATATTTTATTGATTTTTACAGACAGAAAGGGAGAGAGATAGAAAGTCAGAAACATCGATGAGAGAGAGACATCAATCAGCCACCTCCTGCACGCCCCACTGTAGAGATATGCCTGCAAGCAAGGTACATGCCCCCAACCCGAATTGAACCCAGGACCTTTCAGTCCGCAAGGCGACGCTCTATCCACTGAGCCAAACTGGTCTGGGCAGCTTCTTGGTTTTTTGATTCCTAGTCAAGGGCACGTACCTGGGTTTGCAGGTTCCCTTCCTGCCTCAGGTTGGAGCTCGATGTGTCTCTCCCACATCCATGTTTCTCTTTCTCTCTCCCCTTCCCTCCCTTCTACTCTCTCTGAAAAGCAATGTTAAAATATCCTCTTGTGAGGATTAACAAAACAAAACCACAAAGCTCAACTTGGCTTTGAGAGGTCAGAAGTATGAAACCCATTTATTTATGTAGAAATAGTTTCAAGTAAATTGTTAAAAATAATAAAATAAAACATATTTTAAAATGCATTCTTTATAAAAGGGCATAAAGGGAAAAGTAAAAACTTTCACTTACTTGCTGCTGCCCCTTCAATCATACTTCCAGAGGTCCTTCCATTGTCTTAGATTTTTCTTTTTTTGTTTGTTTGTTTTTAACATTTTGGTACTTAATAGGAAAAGCCTAGAAATCTAGAAAATTCTTTTATCTAGAGAACCCGTTTTCTCATGATCTTGACTAATGGAAGCAGGGCTGTATCCATAAGCATAGTTCCCATACACTCATCTGATGATGATGTTTTGCTGCAGAAATAGCTAAGACCAGCCCCAAATATGGAGATCAAAGAGCATCTCTCTCCTTGACACTAGCCTTTTTACTTGCACATCTTTTTGGCCACTGTCCTAAGTACTTCCCAGTGGTTGTTTTGGATACAAGACAAAATTCTGAACGAGTGCTACCGCTTAACTCAATCATGAGATCCGTCATAGATGTCTGAATGACTCTTATCTCCTCTCTAAATAATCCAGCATACCAGAGACCACGGCAGAAGACGGAACAGGGGCAGGCAGCTTGGTTTAGCCGGAGGGCTGGCTTCTTAGCCTGATCGCCTCCTAACCCCCTGGTTCCTTTCCAACCTTCCACCACTACCGTCGCCTCATGTGTGACTTCTACCAGGAGCTGACTTCCCGTAGGCCTCCAGTCAGCCTGAGGGAAGTGGTGGGCTCTTGGCTCTCAAATGAGGGCCCGATGAATCTAAGCAGAAACCTGTGAGTGCCAAAAATCTCCATCAGAACGAAAAAACCATTTGTATTTGCTTGCAGACTCAAGAAGGGTATTTAAAACAATAGGTAACGTCAAGGTACAGAAATTAAATGTATGCTTACGTCATTTGAAGTAAAAGTTTGCTCAGTAAGAAACAAATTTCCATGTTTAACCACTCTTCTTGTGACCTCTATTTGTATAGCTTGCATTTGCGACATAGCTATAAGAAATTTAAAATTTTCAGCAGTAGCACATGCATTTTCTTTCCTTTTTTTTTCCTTTGCACATAAATTTTCAATGCATTCCAAATACAGATAGGCCTGAGGTTATCAAAATTGAATCATACTTCCAAAGCAGTGGTACTGTGAGTCAGGACCGTTCCGCCAGTCACAGCAGCCCCATTTCTGGAGGCTTCGTGCCTGGCCAGCCTCCGCGGTAGCCGAGCAGGTGTCCCCAGAAGCTGTGGTTAGGAATGGGTGGCGCTATTTTAACCCTTCCTCCCGGGGTTCCACCGCGCTTTGAAACGTGTTGACAAACATTTGCTTCTGTGCCCGTTTAGGGGGAGCTTCTCATGCAAACATTTGGCTCCCAGTGAGTCATCCCAGGCTGGTTCAGACCCAGAAGCTTCCTGCGTGGCTCTCAGTGAATTTTGGGCTCAATAACTGCCTTATTTTTAGAACTGGCTTGAATGAAGATGAAAATAAGGTGGCGGAGGGAAAAAGACATTCAGATAAATGTAAGAACACCCTCGTTTCTTTGTGAGAGTTTGACAAATGTACCCAGTACCCTAACGACCATTGAAGCTTAGCTTAATGACAGAGTGTGATGGAGATTTGTTTGGCCTTTTAAAAAAACATCTGGATAATTGTACCCGATGATATTACATTTTCCCAGTCATCATGTTTATTGCTAGCTAAGGACATCGCAGACTTCATTATTACTAACATGAAAATGTACTACTACTGTTGTAATTACACTGAGTGGCCAGATTATGATGATCTCTGAACGCATAATAATCTGGCCACTCAGTAGACCCAGGGCATGAATTTATGCATGGCTGGGGTCCAGCCAGCCTGGCCAGGGGTAGGTGACATGGACAGTTGGCCAGCCTGCCTGCTGGTAGAACTTCTGGTTGAGGGGACAATCTGCATATGAGCCTTTTATTATATAGGATGTACTGGCCAATAACCTGGCCACTCAGTGTATAGTTAACGGACACTTAAAACCATTAACTAAAAGCACCTGGAACACTAAATCACTCTTTTCCAGATCAAAACTGAAGAGAATGAGGGTCCTTAGCTAAGATTTTAATGGTCTTTCCTGAGCTAGAACTGTGAAACTTCTCTGTGCAAATAATGAAGTGACAGTTAAAAAGCATGGAAACTACCAGTGAGTACCTCTGTGCTTCCATCTCAAAGGGCAAAATCGGGGAGTTGAAGTGAGACAATATATATCTTTGGGGCAAGATGTCAATGTGATAAAAAGAAACTAAAATTGCTGTGCTCAATAATGCAAATTAGAGACATTTTAAAAGAGAAGTACCTTGCAAATCATGTGCATATACTATTTATTCCTCTTTCTTGGACTTGAGGAAGGATTGCAAACTCAGACTTGAGTTGCACTCTATGTACTCAGTCATGCTTTGCTTGCATATTGCGTATTAAATGCTTAGGAATAATCTTAGTTCTCTCTTGCTTCGGAAACACTTTTTTTATTTTTATTGAAATGTATACTTCCCTAGTTTACATTTCATTCTTCCCAATTTTTATTTATTTTAGTTATTTTTAAAATATATTTTAGTGCTTTTTTACAGAGAGGAAGGGAGAGGAATAGAGAGTTAGAAACATCAATGAGAGAGAAACATGGATCAGCTGCCTCCTGCATGCCCCCTACCGGGGATGTGCCCACAACCAAGGTACATGTCCTTGACCAGAATTGAACCTGGGACCCGTCAGTCCACAAGTTGATGCTCTATCCACTGAGCCAAACTGGTTAGTCCAATTTTTATATGGACTTGGATATAAAAACTATATCCTTCTCTTCTTAACTTGAAGAGAAATGATGCTGTTTATACACGGATGAATGGCAGCTGTCACTTTACCTCGGTGTGAAGAGATAATTGGGAGTGGTGAGAACTATAATAAAATAAAAAAGCACGTACCCCATCTAAATGGATGATAACAGCCAGATCTTTCCATTTTTAAAGAGAAAACCTGAAAGTATTTAAATATTTCATGTCTAACGTAATGCTTTAAAAAACAAACAATTCCATTCTAGGGGGCCCAAAACTCCAATAATTACCACTGGAAAATGTGGAAGATTAACTCTGTACTTCAAACCACACTGGGGGAGAAGAGAGAGAGAGAGAAAGTGCTGAGAATGTTGTTTCTCACGATCTGCCTTCCACCTCTCAGCTGACCCCCAACACATACGCTGTTCATTTCTGGTCTTCTTGTAGAAACCTCTCCCCAATTTGCTCCAGAGTTACTGCTTCACACTTGAATTCATACTTGCTGGAGAGATAGAGAAATCTTAGAGAAAGTTCTAACACTAATAATAGCAAACTTATAATGAGAGTCTGGCACTATTGATTCTTGCACTCTACAAATATTTACTGAATATCTGCTACATGATAGAACAATAAAGTTTCTGTGATATGATAGGCACTATATAGACATTAGAAATAAGTTGGTATTAGAAAAAGACAGAAATTCCTGTCCTTATAGAAACTATATTCATTTGCGTAACAGATAATAAATGAAATAAATAAGTTTAGTATATAGTGGTACCTCGAAATACGAGTTTAATTCGTTCCGTAACCTTGAGGCGTGAGAAACTATGAGACACTCCGAGTCGAGATAAACTGGTGGGTCGTGTGCAGCTGGCCGATCCGTGCGATGACTCCTATCTCAAATGTTGCTCGTATTTCAAAGCAAAAATCGCTCGCTCGATGGCTCGTATCTCAAAAATCTCATATGTTAGGGCACTCGTATCTCAAGGTACCACTGTATGTTGAATTAGATGGTGATAAATGCTATGGAGAAAACTAAAGGAGAAAAGGATAATTTTTCAGGTTCTCCAATATGTAATTGGAATGGACATACTTGGTAACTTGGATAAAAGCTATATTAGTGGGAAATTTTTGAAACTAATTTTCTCCCTCTCTAAAATACATTATTACATCCTGGGGGAAATTGCAGAGATTAGGGCTTCCTTAAGAATGCAAGTCGGGGAGAAACCGAGATGGTGGCATAGTAAACACCTGAACTGCTGTCTCACACAACAATTTCAAAACTACAACTGAAAGGCAAAATGGACATCATCCAGAACCACAGGAAGGCTGGCTGAGTGGAATTTCTACAGCTAGAAGGAAAGAGAAAAGCACACTGACACTCAGAGGAGCTGCAGGAGGCAGAGGTACAGAGATGCTTGTGTGGCGAGGACTGGCAATTGAGTGCGTGGCTGGCTTTCTCAAGCGGGAGGGAGACAAAAGCTCCCAACTGCGCTGAACCCCAGTTCCGGGCGAGACTCTGGGAACCCGGACTCATACAGGGTGAAACTGGCCTGTCAGGAAAGGGAAAAGCACACTGAGATTCAGAGGAGCTGCGGAAGGCAGAGGTACCCAGGCGCACAGAGAGGGCAGGAAACGGAATGTGCAGCTGGTTTTCTCAAGTGGGAAGGAGACAAAAGCTCCCAACTGCGCTGAACTCCAGTTCTGGGCGAGACTCTGGGAACCCAGACTCATACGGGGAGAAACTGGACTGTCTGGCAGCAGGCAGAACTCGAGGGCGGGTTTCTCTCAGAGGTGCTGGCAGCGATTACCACAGGACACTGAGACCCAGGAGCCTATTAGGGCAGGGCTGATGGGAAACCAATGCTGTCTGCTCCACTCTGAGATTCTGCCCCATCCAAGCTGAAGTGTGTGTGTGTGTGTGTGTGTGTGTGTGTGTGTGTGTGTAAAGATCCACATGCATAGTCTTCATAGAGGCTTTATTTGTAACAACCTGAAACTGGAAACAACTCAAATGTCCAAAAAAGGAAGTTAATAAATTTTGTATGTCAGTCCAGCGGAATACTAGGCAGCAGTGAAAGTAAATGAGCTCTAAAGTTCACTCAGCAACATCTGCGAATCTCCACTTACGCTCAGTAAAAGTAGCCAGACCAAAAAAAGGAGAACACACTGTATGACTCTATACATCTAAAATCCTGCCACATGTAAATGAGCCTATGGTGACAGAAAGCAGATTAGTGGTTGCCTGGTGACATGGTGGTGGGTGGAGAGAAAGAAGGAGGAATTACAAAGAGGCGTAAGGAATCTCTTGGGAATGTGCTCATTAATTTACCAAACTTTACACTTTAAATATGTACAGTTTATTATATGTCATCATACTTCAACTGAGCTGTTGAAAGAAAAAAGATTCAATCTCATGTCTGATATCTGCCCCTTGGATCAAAGACCATATCCTGGGGATTCTGTTTCCACTGTAACCGACAAGACCTGAGATAAGTCAGCTTACATTACCTGGAGGTCAGGTCAGTGTGGCAGGTCGTTGCAAGTTTTAAGGTAGGAGATACAGGGATGGTATTCATTCATTCATAAAAAAAAAAAAGTGTGTGAAATCTGTGTGATGCCAGGTTTTATGCTCCAATCTGGAGATCAGCGTTTCATCAGATATGAATCCTGCCATTAGGGAAGTCGAGCTTATAAACGGAGCTTCTTATGTCTGAGACAGTCCAGAAGCATTGAAGGTCTGATAGGATGAGCTGTGAGTGTGGCAGGGTCAGACCCAGATCAGGAAGAACTGGGGTTGAGTCCTGAGCTGCATTGATCTTGGGTGTATCTCTGAGGATCCAGTTCTAGCCCTTTGACATCCAAACTTAAGCCACTCAGCGAGGGTTGTGGGCAGGTAGATTCCCTGACAAAGGGTGGGTAGGGTAAGTAGTTCCAAATGTGTCTGTACAGCGGGTCAAAGCATGAAAAGAAGCATGTATGGAAACGGTCCGCTTGAAGAACACGGAGTGGAGAGTCTGCGGTGGAGATGAGATAAAAACAATGCACTAGGGACAGTTTTCAGGGACTGGACTTAAACTGGAATTCGAGGGGCTCTTCAAACCCAGTTTGAACAAGTGGAGCTCAGTGGGGTGCCGGACAGGGATTGGCATGGATGGGGGGAGGAGAAGAGTCTTCCGTGGTGGAGTGAGGGATGGAGCGAGGCTCAAGGATGGGTGGGAATCCACCCAAGAGGATTCACAGCCAATCAGAGGAATGTACTTAAAACAGGGCCACTGTGTGCCCCAATGGCAGCCAAAGAGCCAGTCCTTTCTCAGCAGCAGGGACACAGGACCTGAGAGAAATGGAAATCCAGGGGCTTTCGATGAGGAGCCCCGGAAAAGCAGGTGTTCCGGTCAGGGTAGAAATGGATGCCTCTGGGTGCTGATGGGAGATGCTCACAGAACTGTGAGCAAACAGTGGACTGACATTTTAAGCCACTGAGTGGTGAGGGAGTTTGCTCTGAGGCAAAAGCGAACATCTGCATTCCATGCAGGATCCCTTTAGTCCATCCCAAGGAGCTGTGTGCCGAGCACCCCCTGTGTGTCACTGACCGGCTCTCTAGATCTGAAAAGGGAGGTCAGTGGCGCCGGAGGGCTGGGGAGGATGACATGAGAGGGAGACAGTGTGACATGAGGAGAGGATGACTTGGGAGAGCCAGTGTGACACGAGGGCAGGGGTCAGTGTGACACGGGGAGGGCTCAGTGTGTGGGGTGCGGGGTCCTGTCGCTCACAGAGGAGGGAGTTGGTTTTTCAGTTGAGGCTGGCACAGGTCAGAGCGGTGGGCCGGCTGCTCTAAGTGAGGACAGGTGAGTAAGCCAGCAGGGACCCGGGCCCTGGTTATTACCGGAGTCAGTGGACCCAGGCCGGCAGGATCAGCCAGCGGAGAGTTCTCCTTGCGAATAAAGGAGAGCCACGCTCTTGGCTTATGGCACATCCCCCTGTGGGGAGGGGCCGGAACTCTGACCTTGGAGGAATTTCCCAGATTGCCATGGAAGGCAGGCAGGCAGGGATTGGCTGTTTCTTCTCCCTCCGATGCTGCTTGAGGACACCTTGCCACCTTGAGCCTCGCCTCCCCTCCTTGTAATTTCTCCCCTTGCGAAGCCTCCCGTGGTCAGGCCGGTTAAGCGGTTCCCTCCCTTCCCAGGTCTTCTCTCTGGAAGAGGTATGGAGGCAGCAGATAGGAACCGCCTCTTTCTAGTCTTCACCTTTCTGACAGTGACAGGTGAGTGCAGGCTCCTACTTTGGCGTAAAATCCTGAAAAGGCCATAGAGAAGAAACCTGGAGGGCACGGGTCTGGATCGGGGGTGGAGAGGTCATCCGTTAGGAAGAAAAAGAACCCAGGACCCCAGTGATGGCAGTTTCCGGAACACTCAGGGGTGTCTCCAGCCCGCTGACTTTCCTCTGGCTCCCCGGGTCCTGGGGTGCAAGAGAAGATCTGAACTGAGATGATATTTTATACTATGGATGGTAGGTGTTAGCAGAAGAGTGTGATTTTGCTGTATAGCTAAGAAGGAAGCTTGAAGAAAAGAGAAGAATCAAGGAGGAAGGAATAAAGGAATCAAGGGAGGGAGGGAGGAAAGGAGGGAGAGAAGAAAAGAGGGAGGAAGGAAAGAAAGGAGGGAAGGATGGAGGGAGGGAGGAAGGGAAAAGGGAGGAAGGAAGCTAATACAGCGGGAACTGAAAGAGAAAATTAACAGAAGGATTTTGAAGAGGATTAGTAATACCTTAAGCATCAATAACACACTGAGAGTTTCAAAGCACATCCACGTAAAATATCTCAGATCTGTCCTCTGCAATGCCTGTCTGTCTCTCATATTCTCTCTCCTTTCTCCAATCTGGCAGCAGTAACAGCAACAAACGTAACACCAATGCCCGCACAAAAAAAGTTAGCTCAGCAATTCAATCAGCTGAGCATCAAGCCGGCACCAACCTTCTTTGTCTTCCTGAAGTCAGAGCATGACTTTTGTTTGGGGACCCTGATCCACTATCAGTGGGCCCTCACTGCAGCCCACTGCTTCTTGCCGTGAGTGATGGGGGTCCCCCTTAGTCTCTGGGATTGCTCAGGGGTACCGAGTTCAGCCTTTAAGAGACGGGCACAGGGGACTCTCCAACCTGAGAAGCGGTTGGAAGGAGCAGGAAGTAGATCCATGGGGTTGAGTTAGATTCTTGAATGGGATGATGTAGACAGAGGCTATTGGGGAAGCCAAGGACCAAGGGATGACCCAGCAGGGAGTAAAAGCCCACATACAGTGTGGTACACACCAAAGAATGATGGGGCTGTCATGGCAATTTCTCATTTTCCAGACAAGGAAGGGGTCAGGGGTCATGGTAAGTGATGGAACTCATGCCAAGCCACAAAGCAAGGTAGAGGGAACTAGGATGAAGAGGAGCAGTGGAATAACGTCTCCTCTCTCTACTCGTTTCTCATGGCCTGTTCCAGATTTGTTGAGATAGACATTGCTGCTTCCAGTGATGAGGGTTTCTTAAAAGTAGGGAGGAACTTAGGAGCCATGCTTACTGTCCAACACCCCAATTTCACCCGGGATTCTTCTGAGCATGACCTCATGCTTGTCAAGCTGACACAGCCCCTAGAGCCCAATGATGAGGTGAAGCTGGCCGCTCTGCCCAACACCACGGGGGACAGAAGAGAGGACACATGCACTGTTTCTGGCTGGGGGTGGACATGGAAGAATTTCGGTGAGTGACCCTCAAGACAGACCTTTAGTGTTCCTTGAGGAAGCAGTCAATGAGGATTAACATATAACTGTTCTTATAGACTAAAGGCCTGGTGCACGAATTCGTGTACCAGTGGGGTCCCTCAGCCTAACCTGCAGGATTAGGCCGAAACCGGCTCTCCGACATCATCCCGGATTGCAAGAGGGTGCAGGCCAGGCTGAGTAACCCCACTGGTGCACAATCGGGGCAGGGAGGGAGTGTGGGAGGGTTCCAGGGTGTGTCCAACCCATCTGGCTCAGTCCCTATCTGTCACACCCCAGCAGCAAGCTAACCTACTGATTGGAGTATCTGCCCCCTGGTGGTCAGTGCATGTCATAGCAAGCGGTTGAGTGGCCTTAACATATCATTAGCATATTATGCTTTGATTGGTTGAATGCCAGACCGGTCAATAGACACTTAGCATATTAGGTTTTTATTATATAGGATCCTGAGAGCTGGATGGAGCCTGAGAACTCCATCATAACCTCTAATTTTATTAATGTGGGAATTGAGGCCCAAATAACCCACATTATACTCAAGGTTAGCGTGGCTGTTTATGGCTAGAGGTCTCTGGAATCCAGTGTTCTTGCCTCTATACATTGAGCCAAACTGGCTATGGCTCTGGTTCCTTTTCATTTTGGCTTTTTCTTTCATTGAATAATGGAGAAGTCAATAACAAAAGAGGGAAGAGAGGAGAGAAGAAAAGGAGATGAATATGTGAAGGATCAAAGAGAAACACAATCTTTCTTTCTCTCTCTCTTTCTCTCTCTCTCCCCTCCCCCCTTGTCTGTGCACGCACACGCATGTGCTTAGAGACAGATCCTGATATCGAGGTGAACCAGACTGTGTTTTGGTTCTCTAATGAAAACTGCCAAGAGTCCCCAATCAGGAAATTCCCCGTCAGAATCACAGAGAACATGTTCTGTGCGGGGTCCTCTCTGGAGAGCACGCACTCCTGTAAGGTAACTCTTCCCCCTCTGAGACACTGTTTGGGATCCGTGTGTCTCCTTCGTTTTGGCTACTCCGCCTGACCCATCTCTCCTTTGTCTATTAGGAAATAGACGCTGCCCCAATCCTGTGCCAAAACCAGCTCCAAGGGATCCTCTCCTGGGCAGAGGGGTGCATCCTGAGAGGTGATGTTGGCTACTACACCAAGGTTTCCCACTACACAGACTGGATTCGCAGGGTCATCCGTTCCAACTGAGCGCTCTGTGGTCCCTCTCCCAGCGGCCTTGGGACTTGGTCGGCCATCTTTGACCCTTCCTTTCCCTCTAAGCGCAGAACAAGATGGGAATTTGGCGCAATAAGTTTTCTGTTCCTTCTGTTCTCTTGACTTCTCTTGTTCTTTCTCCGTCCCAGCTTGAATGATTATCAAAGCACTTGAGCTGGATAATATTCTCATAAACAGGATAACTTCTCACTACTCCCTTCCTCTCCTCCAACTTCCTACTTACCTGCCGCGGTTTCCCCACCCACCGCCCTCCAGAGGACATACAGGCCTCAGGAATGTGACAGCGAGATTGTGGGCACCTCTGTGGTGCCTCCTTTTGTCTGACATCAGTGTTTAGTCAGGGTTCTGTCCCTCTCACTCCATCGTATCTAGTAAGGCTGCAGTAAATGCCGGGATGTTAAATAGCTGTTAGCAATGTAATTATTAAAAATAGAGGGTATAATTTTAAGAAAGCAACAAGTATAAGGGTTTCAAAGAAGTTAAGAGTTGAGGGAATGGGGAGAGGAGTTAAACCTGGAAAGGAGGGGATGATCTGAGAGGTCTTTCTAAATGCTAAGCACAGAAAAATCTAAGGTGGCTGGAATAAGATTACTAGAAAAATAACAGGGAAATACTGAAACGTATCCTATCTAATAAAGACGGAATATGCAAATTGACCATCACTCTGTGACAAAGAAGGAGCGCCTATAGCCAATAAGGAGGGCATATGCAAATTGACATGACATATATAGTGGCGCTCTATCCACTGAGCCAAACCAGTTAGGGCATCCTGGACTTTATTTTTATTTTATTTTTTGTCTCTGCCTACTGGTGTCCCAGGTTGCAAACTTTTCTTTCACTCAGGCCTGGATATACAGTAGCTCCTCCCCACCCCCATCCACAGTGTCGCTTTCTGCAATTTCAGTTACTTGTAAGACAACCATGGCCCTAAAATATTAAATGGAAAATTCCAGAAAGAATTCATAAATTTTAAATAATGTGTCATTCTGAGTATTGTAATGAAATTTCATATCATGTCCCATTCTGCCTGGAACATGAATCATCCCTCTGTCCAGTATATCCTTGCTGTATATGCTACCTGCCATTTAGTACTTTTTTAGGTTATTAGATTGTTTGTGATGGTATCACAGTACTTGTGTTCAAGTAACCCTTATTTTATTGTTATAACTAGAGGCCTGGTGCATGAAATTGATGCACGGGTAGGGTCCCTAGGCCTGGCCAGCGATCAGGACCCATCTGGGCCTTTCTTCCCCTGGCTGCTGGCTGCCAGCTGTGGCCTTTCTTCCTTCTTCACCGCCCCCTGGTGGTCAGCCCACATCATAGCAAGCGGTCGAACTCCTGAGGGGACAATTTGCACATTAGCCTTTTATTATATAGATTTTATTTTATTATTAATGTTGTTAATCTCTTACTGTGCTTAACATATAGCTGAAAGTTGACCATAAGTATGTGTTATAGGAAAGAACATAGTATATGTAGGGGTTGGTACTATCCCTGGTTTCAGGTATCCCTGGGGGTCTTGGGACGTATCTCCTGTGGATAAGGGGAACTACAGTAGAGAGGTCAAGAAAAACACCCAGGAAACCCACTGCCGGGTCACTCCTCAGTCCCAAGTTTCTAGCTGCTTCTCCTTTCTTTTTGCCACTTTTCAAGTCTTCTGGTGAATGACTTGTATGTTTTGTTATTTGTCATGGTTGTTAGCAGGAGGCATAGCATGGGATGCACTTACTCCATCTTTTCTGGAACAAAAGCCGGTCACACTGCAGTTCCATTAGATTCTAGGAAGAAGGAAGGCAGTGAGGTTAACAGGAAAGACACTGAACTGGAAGTCAGAAAACCTGGGTTCCATCCCAATTCTATCACTGACCTCTGCAGTGGTGTGCTTGAACCCCAGAAGAATGTGAGAAGTGAATATTAGAACTTCCATGTACATTCATTTTAACTCATCCTTTAAACATGTCTGTTTTGGTGTATGTTTTATAATGTGCACAACAGTTCAGTTCATATATATATGTAAAGAATACATGTATAAATAAGTAAGCATACATTGGTGGTGCGTGCTCAGAAATGTTGTATGGCCTTAGTGACAACACCATATATGTGCATCTCTCCATACCTCAGCCTTTTGCAGCTCCTCTGAGTGTCTGTGAGCCTCTCTCTTCCCTTCTAGTTGTAGAATTTCCACTCCGCCAGCTTTCCTGTGGTTCTGGATGGTGTCCGTTTTGTCTTTTAGTTGTAGTTTTGAAGTGGTTGTGCGAGGCAGCAAGTTCAGGTGTTTACCTATGCTGCCATCTTGGTTTCTCTCTCTCTATTCATGTACTTTAAAAATATGGTATTTGATCTAATGGCACTCTCCGTCTAAATACAGTGCACAATCAGAAATATTGCAGGCTCCAGGACAAAATCTCTAGTGAGTTAAATTTGGAGTCTTCTTGTACCATCAGAAAAATATTAAATTCTCCTTGTTTGTTTGTTTTTGGACTTTGAGAGATAATTTCATAGAACTGCTTTAAACCCTTTTGTCAGGAAATCATCAATATATTGTATTTGTGCAGATAACTTGTTTTAAAAAATATATTGCATTAAACTGAATCACAGTATTCCCTTCTAGTCTCATGCACTTGGTCTGAGGCGCTGCTCTATTTTTCTATAGAAAACTAATTTTTCTGAAATAAATTAGTATTATTTCATTGACAGCTTTTCCCCCTGCAGGCTTTGTGTAGTACACATATTTCTATGCCCTGCATCTGTGCTCCTGATTTTCATTCCTCCATCACACCATCCCCACAGTGAGGAAAGAGGTGGAACACGTGTGACAGAACTGTGGAGAGGGCAGGTGAGTGGCTGAGTGTGTAGGTGTGGAGAGGGCAGGTGAGCGGCTGAGTGTGTAGATGGAGAGGGCAGGTGAGTGGCTGTGTGTGTAGGTGTGGAGAGGACTGGTGAGCGGCTGAGTGTGTAGGTGTGGAGAGAGCAGGTGGGCGGCTGAGTGTGTAGGTGTGAACGTGGGACCTGTGCTTTAGGCTGTATCTGTTGGTGTGTGGGAACACAGGTTCAAAGAGAAAGGAAGTGTGTTAAAATTCTATGGCTGCTCAAAACTGTATAATGCCTTTAATTTTTTAAATTATAACTCACTTTTCAGTTTTTGAGTCTCTGTGGATTCTGTTACAGAACTCAAATGAACATAAATCAGATCTCCAATGGAATACATGACATTTTAGAAAAGGGCTTCATAGACCTTGATGAGAAGAATCAACTGTCATCCTTAAAATTTAACTTGACTTTTTACTACTCCATGTTACCAGTCTCTGATATGTTTATATTCAAATTATTTATATCCCTTTTCTCACATATTGGAACTAGAAAATATTCAAAATACTATCTATCACACACACACACACACACACACACACACACACCAACATACTATCTTATGACAGAGTTTTGTTTTTGTTTTGTTTTTAAGAAAAAAAGGACTTTTCCCTTTTCTGCCAAAACCCCCACTCCCTGCTGGCAACCATCAGTTTGTCTCTGTATCTCTGAGTTTGTTTCTGTTTCATTTTGTTTGTTCGTTGTTTTGTTTTTAATTGCACATATAAGTAAATTCACACAGTATTTGTCTTTTCCCTTAAACTTACTTTAACATAATATCCTGCAGGTCCATCTGTATTGCAAGTGGCAAGATTTATGCTTTTTTATGATTAATATTCCATTCTTTAGATGTACCACCTCTTCTTTATTCATTCATCAATCGACAGACACCAGGTTGCTTCCATATCTTGGCTATTGTAATCAATGCTTCCAATGAACATATCTTTTTAAATTATTGTTTTTGTTTTCTTTGGATAAATACTCAGAAGTGGAATTGCTGAGTCATATGGTAGTTCTGTTTTTAAGTTTGGGGAAATCTTCACACTGTTTTCCATATGACTGTGCTAATTTACAATCCCATCTGCAGTTCACAAAGGTTCCCTTTTGTCCACATCCTTGTCAACACTTGTCATTGGTTGTTTTTTTTTATAATAGCCATTCTAACAGTGTGAGATGATATGGTAGTTTTGATTTGCAACTCCCTGATGATTAGTGATGTTGAGCATTTTTTCATGTGTCTGTGGTCATCTGTGTATCTTCTTTGGGGAAATGTCTACTTAGGTCTTCTGCCCATTTTTTTAATTGGATTGTTTGTTTCTTTTAGTGGTTTTTTTTTTTTATGTGGAGTTGTAGGTGTTTTTTTATATATTCTGGACATTTAACTCTTGTCAAATATATCATTTATAAATATCTCTTCCCATTTAGTAGGTTGCTTTTTGTCTTATTGATGGGTGCCTTTGCTGTGCAAAAACCTTATAGTGTGATGTAGTCCCACTGTTTATTTTTGCTTTTTGCCTCCTTTTCCATAGGAAAATATCCAAAAAGATATTGCTAAAAGACATGTCAAAGAATTTACTGCCTATGCTTTCTTCTAAGAGTTTCATGGTTTCAGATCCTGCATTTAAATCTTTAATATATTTTTAGTTTATTTTTGTATGTGGTATAAGACAGTGGTCTAATTTTATTTTTTTTGCATGCATTTATTCAGTTTTCCCAACACCACTTATTGAAGAAACTGTCTTTTCCCCATTGCATATTCTTACCTCCTTTGTTGTTGATTAATTGACCATATAAGCATGGGTTTATTTCTGGGTTTTCTATTCTGCTCCATTGACTTATGTGTCTGTTTTTGTTCCAGTACCATACTTTTGATTACTATAGATTTGTGGTGTAGTTTGAAATCAGGAGAATGATATCTATAGATTTTTCTTCTTCCTCAAGGTTCCTTTGGGTATTTGGGATCTTTTGTGATTCCATGTAAATTTTAGGATTTGTTCTACTTCTGTGAAAACTGCCAATGGCATAGGAATTGCACTGAATCTAGAATGTGTTAGGTAGTGTCCACATTTAAATAACATTTATTCTTCTAACCCATGGACACAGTATATCCTTCTGTTCATTTGTGTATTCTCTAATTTCTGTCATCGGGGTCTTATAGTTTTCAAAGTATAGTTTTTTATCTCCTTGGTTAAATTTACTTCAAGGTATTTTATTATTTTTGATGCAATTGTAAATGTGATTGTTTTATTAATTTATCTTTCCTGATACTTTGTTATTTGTTCATAGAAATGCAACAGATTTGAGTATTTATTTTGTAATCTGCAACTTTATTGGACTTAATTTTTAGATGTTATTCATTATTAAACATGTTTTTATACAATAAAGGATTAATGAAAAAAATCAAGAAGAAAATTTAAAAGTATTGTGAGATAAATGAAAATGGAAACAAAATTATTCCAAATCTTTGGAACACAGCTAAAGTAGTTCTAAGACAGAAATTCATAGAGATATGGGGGCTACCTCAAGAAATAAGTAAAATCTCAATATAAATTTACACCTATAGGAACTATAAAAAGACAAACAAAATCCTAAATGAGTGGAAAGAAGGAAATAATAAAGATCAGAACAGAAATAAATGAACTAAAGACTCAAAAATAATAGAAAAGAAACAAAAAGATCTGTGAAACTAAGAGCTGATTATTTGGGAAAAAAAAAGAAAGAAACAAAATAGTTAAACCTTTAGCCAGGCTCATAAAAAGTATATAAAAAAATAAAGGAGAGGGGTCCAAATAAAATCATAAATGAAAGAGTAGAAATGACACTCAACATCACGGAAATACAAAGGATTTTAAGAGAGTGCTAGAATAATTATAGGCCCACAAATTGGACAAACTAGAAGAAATGGATGAATTTCTAGAAACATATAATATTACAAGATAATCAGGAAGAAACAGAAAAATTGAACAGACTGATTACTAGAAATGAAATTGAATCAGTAATCAAAAGACCTCACACGTGAATTCTGCCAATCTTTTAAAGAAAAAATAACTACCCTTCTCAAACTATTCAAAAAAGTTTAAATGAAGGGAAAGCTTCCAAACTAATTGTGAGTCCAAAACCCTGATACCAAAACCAAAGACTATTAAAAAAAAATTACAAACCAATATCCCTAATGAACATAGATGTAAAAATACCCAACAAAATATTAGCAAACCAAATTCATCTATACATTAAAAAGATTATGTATCATGTTTAAGTGGGATTTATTCCAGGAATGCAAGGATAGTTTGATATCTGCAATCAGTCAACATAATACACAACATAAACAAATTGAAGGACAAACTTCATATGATTATATCAATAGATGAAAAAAAACAACACCATTTAACAAAATCCAACATCCATTTATGATAAAAACTTGCAGCAAAATGGGTATAGAAGGAACATACTTCAACATAATAAAGGTCATATATGAGAAGCCCACAGCTAACATCATACTCAATGGTAAAAAGCTAAAAGCTTTTTCTCTAATATTAGGAATAAGACACAATGCCCACTCTAATAACTCTTATTCAGCAAAGTACTGGAAGTCCCAGGCACAGCAATCAGATAAAAAAGAAAAAGAAAAGGTATTCAAATTATAAAGAAGTAAAATTTCACTATTTACAGATGACACCATGCTGTATATAGAAAACCCTAAGGATTCTACCAAAAAATATTAGAACTAATAAATTAATTCAATAACAGGCTTTTTAATAAACCTGGATTTTGATGCTATACTTTTCAGAAAGACTGATTTTGTAAGCATAGTTGTTTTCTTTTGTGTGTTGTGTTTCACAAAAATGCCATGCATCGAGGGTAATTGTTTAATAGTCAGTGTTCTTGGATTCTACTGTTTAGCCTTGACAGTAACTTGG
This sequence comes from Lasiurus borealis, assembly GCA_004026805.1. Taxonomy (NCBI): domain Eukaryota; kingdom Metazoa; phylum Chordata; class Mammalia; order Chiroptera; family Vespertilionidae; genus Lasiurus; species Lasiurus borealis. The sequence goes on from PVJN01007665.1 coordinate 58,079, forward strand.
CACATAATCCTGAGCAAATAATCTTGTGATCCAAGTCTCAGACCTCTTTACTAAACTTAGATCATCTCCAAGGTCCTTTCAAGGGCCATAATGCCTTAAAAGAGATGATTTATAAATCACAAATATTACCTTTGTGAGTAATAGGAAAGAACATGAAATGCTTTTGAAGCCTTACCCAATTATTTAATCTTAGTTCGGATAACAGATTTATGCTTGAAGTTATTCATAAGTCTTACTTACCCTTATTGTCTCAATTGGCGACAGACTTAGAGAACCGAGAGATACCGTATGATTATGATGCAAGAAATTTTGCCAAAAAAGGGCTTTGTTTTGGTTGTTGCTAGATCTGGGGAACTGGGTTCCCAGAACAATGGATTTACATTTTTCTAAGTGAAGAAACAAGAAAGTGCCAAAATGGAGGGATTTATAAAGCCCAATAGGACAACAGAGTGAAGGACAATAATTGAGTCTGTAGGGGTGAACTGGGGTTTGCCAAGCAGAAAAGGAGGAAAAGATAGTCCAGGCAAAGCCCAGTGTGTTGTGGCGGAACTGTGAGTCGTTTTCAATATCCATCTCTCCTTCCCCAGGAAAGGAATTCCTAGGCCCCTGACCGCTGGGATGGAGATGACATTTCCCACCTCCCTGTGGCTGAGTCAGCTGCGTAGGGCTCAGCCCATAGGGTTAGCGATTGCTTTGAGGCCGTGTCCTTACATGGAAGAGGGTGAGCTTTTCTCCATTTCCTCCTTCTGACTGGCGGGATACAGAGAGGATGGATATGGTGGCTTGGACTGTGTGAGTTCAGCCAGTCTGACCACTTTGCCGGATTTCCCTCTCTGTGTGCTTCCATGGAGGGCCGACCACAGCAGGTCGGTGAGGAGATCTAGAGCCTCAGCATTTTCTGGTTCTCATGCCTGTTGCTGATCTGAGGATGTTCCCATTGGTGGGAGGCAGCAGCTGCCCCATCTCCCCTGGATTTTCCTCCAGCGTCTTCCTCCTGAGACCAGCCTGAATGCTAAACTCCAGGACAGCGGTTCTCAACCTGTGGGTCGTGACCTGTTTTCTGATGGTCTTAGGCTCTACAGCAGTGACCCACAGGCTGAGAACCACTAGCAGGGTCGCCTAAGACCATCAGAAAACACAGATATTTACATGACGATTCACCACCACACGAGGAACTGTGTTAAATGGTCGCAGCATTAGAAAGGTTGAGAACCACTGCTCCAGGACAAGGAGCCACAGCTTCTGCAGACGCTCACACCGCCAGCGGCAGAGGCAGGAAACACGGGCAGGGGTTTCCGTCTGTATTCACGGGCTCACACCTCATGCTGGTGGGTTTCAGCTGGTTCTTGACCTCCAGCATCCCTTCCCGACAACTCCTGCCTGGCGGACTTCACAGGTTCAGAGGGGAAGAGGACAGTCTTGCAGAGACCGCTCCCACCATCACCAGCTCCTGCAGTGCAGGCAGATGAAATCCTGGTACACAGAGAGCCGTCCTAGCGGTTCTTCCCTGATTAAACCCGTGCTGAGAGCGGAGAGCCGCCAAAACAAATGCCTGAAAATGTGCGATGACCTGGGACCAGGCAGCGGGTGGAGGCCGGAAGGTTCTGAGAAGCCTGTTAGAGAAAACCGGTTTCTCCGAGCAGACTGAGTGGAAATCTGCCCCTGAGGATGCTGGTGGGAAGGACTCGAAAGGAAGGAACGCAGGAAGGAGGTTCGGTGATGCAGGGGCAGGACTCTTGGCACCACTGGTGTCTTCAGTCTGGGGAGAGCAGGCCCGTGGGGAGAGCAGGCCCGTGGGGAGAGCAGGCCTACCCGCCATGATGTTCTAGCCAAGCTTTCCACACACAGTGTTGAAGGGACAGCCCTCGTGTAGCGAGGGGTGAAAGGAAAGGGATGAACTGAGAAGACTGTGAAACGGATGATTTTGAAAACGGGCAGCCTCTTCAGCACCTCCTACATGTGCCCTTGGAGTGGAAATGTGCCTGGACCATCCGGCTCGCCCAGTGGCAGGGTCGGGTGATGACAGTTGAATTAACCCGGCGAACTCAGAGCTGAGCCATCGTGAAGGAGCTCAAGAACGGACAGGTCCATAGTGAGGCCACTCCTCTTCCTTCCTCCTGTCTTTCACCACCCAAACCCACATGGCACATAAAATGCAAAACAATAAAAATTAAAAGAAAATGCTCCTAACGTCTAGGTCCACCAGGAAAATTACCATCGGCCTTGGGGAATTTTTAATCCTTTAAAGAAGTCTTGGATCATGTAGTATCCAGTAGTAACTGCTGGCTTTCTGAGCTGGTGTCGGATAGATTACGACTGATACCAATGCAGAGAGGTTATGTAATATGCACATGTGACGTGTGCAAATTTAGCGACACGTGAGAGAGGAAGAGAGAACAGTCTGCACAGTGAGCATGGTCTGCTCTCCATTCTGTTCCACATCCTTAAGCTCTGGGGCGACGGTGATGCTGGGAATGGCTGTCACGCCATCCTTACCCGGAGCTCCTCACCTCTGTCCTCTGGAGATGGTCGCGGAGCTCTAACCGTCCGGTCTGCGTACTCTCCAGCCAGGAACAAGCGAAAAAGGCTTCTCCAAACTGATTGTGCCTTGTCCCCCAAAGGTGCCCTCTTGTACGCTCCTCTGCCGACTTCTCATTGCTTGAACGGGATCACAGCACCCTAGTTTATGGGAAATCAAGGGGGTTTGACGTTTTTCTTAAAAAGCTGGGAGCATTGCTACCCCAATGAAATCAAGGTCTGGCAGTGATAGTGAGTAAAAAGCAGTCTCTACCGTCACCACTTCTGTTCCTTCTCACAGCTAAGTCACCCCTAGATCTGCTTTTGACTCGCGAGTAATAACAAAAAAGGAACTATGCATTTTCTCTCTCACTTCCATACTATCTAAAAATCAATAGTTAATGTGATCAACAGTAGAAGCAGCTAGAGCCTAGTCCACCTATGGAATGGAATATTATGTAGCCATAAAAATTTGAGAATTAGATTTAATGACGTATAAAATATTCATCTTATAGTAAGTGAAAAAAATGAGCTCCCAAATTTAATCTTATTTTCAAAAAAAAATGTTATAAATGTAATACTATGTGTGTTAAATTGTGCTTTACACACACACACACACACACACACACACACACACACACAAAACAAATGGCTGGAAGTGTCCACCGTGATGCCCTGGGAGTGATTGTTCAGTATCTGCCAGGCTTTTCCTCGCTGCCTTCCCCGCAGCCATTGGGAATGGAGCGGTGTGCAACGCGAAGGCTTATGTCTGAGAACCCGGCAGACAGACATAGATTTACCAGCACAGCTGAGGGGAAGAAAGCGATGTATTTATACCCTTTCTGCCCACTTACTGTCACCTTCGTTGCAATGAAATCTCCCCGGGTAACGATGCATTTTGCTGAAAACCCAAACCGCCCCACCCAGAGGAGGGCTGGTGATGGGATTGGCAACATTTCACTCAGCCAGTGTGCATGCAGCCTCTCCACCTCTGTGTGTGTGTGTGTGTGTGTGTGTGTGTGTGTGTGTGTGTGTGTGTGTGAAATAGCGATGGGTGATGCTCGGCTTGCCGTGGGAGTCACTGTGGTATCTATACTCTCAGTGGCTTCCAGGAAGCCTTGTTAGCCGACGTGGGAAGGTCCACTCGTAAACACAAAGGTCTCAACTCATGTTAATCTTATTGTGATCACATTACCATTACGTGGGAAAAGTCTTCCAGAATACGAGCCCCAAATTTACTGTACAACAGCAGATTTTTATCTCCGGGTCCCCTTTCCTTAATAATTCAAAGTCCTTATTATTTAATCCAAAGTTTTGTAAATGTCCTTTTGAAATATGCTTTCCTTCTGAGCCTCACTGTCGTATGAAGTTTATGCCTGCTGCTAATATGCATTTGACTGTAATATCTGAAAACCTTTCTAGAGTTATTTTTATGCACCCCTCCCCCCTTTACATATTTCCTGTGCCCTGTTTTTTTCTGCTCGGATTGCTTAAGAGCCTGCAGTGATAGCAGAAGTGAGCGGAGACCTTCACACAGGCAAGGTCACTGCTGCTGAGACGCTGCTCTCTCCGTCTGGATCAGTCACTGCCGGGGAGGGAAAGGTGTTTGCCTCAGCATGCCTTCAGCCTGGCCCAGACTCTGAGACATGTTCCTAATCGTATCGGGAGAGCCTATCGGAAGGTACAGTTTGAATGGACCCAAGAGCGACCTGACAACCACAGAAATCCCCAGGGCCGGTGTGAATACAAAATCCTCAGGGCCGGTGTGAATACAAAATCCCCAGGGCCGGTGTGAATACAAAATCCTCAGGGCCAGTGTGAATACGCTGCCTGCTTGAATGGAAACCAGACTGACTCCCTCTGGACAGCAGAGGCAGCCACGCCGCCAGCACCTCGCACGGCTCATTGGATTCACCTTTCCTTTGAGAAAGACCACCTCTTTGCTCTCTGGCCATGCAAAGAAGTTAGTACAGTGGCACCTCGAGATACGCGTGCCCTAACATACGAGATGTTTGAGACACGAGCTATCGAGCGAGCAATTTTTGCTTTGCAATACGAGCAACATTTGAGATAGGAGTCATCGTGCGGATCGGCCGGCTGCACACGACCCACCAGTTTACCGAGACTCGAGCGTCTCATAGTTTCCCACGCCTCAAGGTTACGGAATGAATTAAACTCGTATCTCGAGGCACCACTGTATTTCTGAGCTTCGCTCATGGCACAACGTTGGCTTAAGGAAGGGCAGCCACGAGGGAAAGCTGAGCGCACCATCCCGGAGTGAGACTCAGGTTCTCTGCACGGGAGTGCGCACACTCAGTGTGAGTGGATTCACTGGCACGTGGCATGAAACATCACAATGTTCTGTATCTGTTTTTTACCTCTTCCTTTGAATATGACTACTTATGTGTGTGATCTGTGATGTACAGAAAATGTCAGGATAATGGACATGCATATGCCATAGAAGCAAGTACATATAAAGCTGAAGGTATATGTTCAAATTGGTTTTAGGGTACATAACCCAGAATATTTGGGGACCACTGGTCCGGAGGACGCGGTTCATAAGTTATGGGTGGTTTTTACCTCATAAGGAATAAGAACTCTTGCTCACCAATTCCCTCTTGCTCTTGTCCAGCCAAATGTATAATGAGGGGAAGCTGTGTTATTACTTTCAGAGACACACATCACAGTGGGTAGGAGACACAGTAAGCTGTTTTTGCTGGAGAGCAGTGGACAAGACTAATTTTACCTGGAGAAGCAGCTTGGAAGGGTTTTAGGGAAGAGGCTTCTCAGAAGATGGGCATTGAAAAATGGCGAGAGAATTTTGATGAGAGAAGAGGGGTGAAGGGCCCTTGGAGAGTTCTGGAAATGGATGCTCTTCCCAGATGTTCTGCATCAAGCCCAGGGGCCAGGCCTCTGCCCGCACACAGACAAGGCGTTGTGACCTCCCCCGGCTGAGAGCAGTTCCCACCGGAAGGAAGGAGTGAGCCCTGCTGGGCGGGCTCCCAGGAAGCGGGCCAGTGCGCGTTTCCGTCCTGCACTGGCACGCCCCGGCGCCCACCTCGGGGGCATGCTGAACTGAGTGCCGTCAGTGGTATAAAAGGCACCACTGCTTCTTTGCTGTTGGGATCCAACCACTTTGAAGATGTGGGAATGAGAGCAGAAATTTGATCTCTAAGCAACCTAAGTTCAAGCATTAACGGTGTGTCCTATATAATAAAAGGCTAATATGCAAATTGTCCCCTCAACCAGGAGTTCAGTGGGGAGTTTGACCAGGGGGCAGGGTTGGCTGGCCAACTGCCCTTAGTCCCTCCACAGGCAAGCCCGCCCCCAATGGACCCTCACCCCACCCTGATTGGGGCCAGGGCAGCTGGCCAATTGCTCGCAGCCCCTCCCCCTTTCTGCCCCCTACCAGCCGGATCTGACCCCACTCATGCACAGATTTGTGCACTGGGCCTCTAGTAGGTATATAAGACAAGCTACGAGGGCATATAGGATATATAGGACAGGGTCTTTCTAAAACATCTTGGCACCTAAAGGCCCTCAGAACAGCCCTAACTTTTCTCCAGAAGACCAAATGGCGAACTTTACTGATCAGCCATTCACTATCATTAAACACTATTACCAGCCCTGCCAGACACTTAGAGAAATTCTGCATTGAAATGCTTTGCCCAGGAGCAAGGAATCTGTCTCAGTAGCAGATGGAAGCATCCTGTCCATCAAATACAAGTGCCAGGCCGAAACCGGTGTGGCTCAGTAAATAGAGTGTCGGCCTGCGAACTGAAAGGTCCCAGGTTTGATTCCGGTCAAGGGCATGTACCTTGGTTATGGGCACATCTCCAGTGGGAGGTGTGCAGGAGGCAGCTGATCCATGTTTCTCTCTCATCGATGTTTCTGACTCTCTATCCCTTTCCCTTCCTCTCTGTAAAAAAGCAATGAAATATATTTAAAAAAAGAAATACAAGTGCCAGTTTCCAAATTAGTCCACTCGGTGGTTTTCAGACATTATTTTGCTTGGCGTCTCTCACATCTCTGCAATCATTACGTCTTCTGATCTCACAGAAACCTCGGCCGGCCACGTTCCAGTTCTCATAACGGAGGAAACGGGGGCTTACGGGATGGGCCGGCGTCCCGCTTCCAGTAAGCAGCGGCTGGGGCCGCGCTGGCGAGCCTGCGTCCCCGCATTCTTTCACTTCCCCACGGTCTCGCTGCCTCCGTCAGCTCCCTCTTCGGAAGCCAGAACCCAAGCCGGAGCCTGGAAAGGCGTCAGCGTTCAAAAATCCACATCGAAGCATTCCGTTCTGCTTTATTTGGGGCCAGCGTGCCAGAATCCCTAGCAAATGAGAGACTTAAATAGACACACAGAGCCAACCAGGAGATGGTGGACGTCCGCCAGCACCCGCTCCTGCCTTGGGAATTCCGGCATCCTGCTGGAGGAGAGAGGCTGTTGGTTTTGGAAATGCCGCGAGGAAGCACAGTCGTGGGAGTTTCTCACCCCAAGTTTCTAGGAAGGCTTGTCTGAAGGCGGGAGAGGCCTGAGAACGCCCGGCCACGCAGAGAGGCCTTCGCTGTGCTGGCCGGGGCTGGACCCTTCCCCTTGGACACTGACCGTAGCCGCTTCCTCCCAAGCCAGCGAGCACGTGGCTAAGGGGGAAGACGCATCGCTCTCATTCTCAGGGGCTGCCCTGTCAGGAAGGGTCCTTGCACCCGGGAGTTTCCAGGGAGCTCAGCACATCTGTCGCCTCCCTCAGTGGCGAGCCCGCAGAAACCCAGAAGCGCGAGATGGGTGTTTGCATCTGCGAGACGGAAGCGAGCAGATGCTTCTCAGCACCGCCAAGGCCGAGAGCCGTCAGCGTTTCCGCCGCCTGCCTCCCGGGTCCCCGCCGTCCCCAGCCCTTTGTAAGTCAGCCATGCACATTCACCACGAGGAGCAGTCGGAGGCGTGGCTTTAAGGGCTGAGAACATGTATTTTTTCAAACGATAGAGGTCAGACCAGCGTGACCTTTCCCAGAGAGCGGCAGAGAGAAGGGGTGTGGCTCTGAGGCCCACAGCACAATAAAGGGTTCTGTTTCCAGGACTGGAACGGGGTAGGGATGGATGGTGTCCCTCGGGGACCATCTTGTTGAGTTCCGTCCAGAAGATACAGAAAGTGATGGGGATTCGGTAAAGCCCAGAACATCTTTCCCCCGAGGCCCCGGCGCGGGATGGGAGCAGGTAGCAGGGGACAACTGTCCAGAATTTAGCGCTCGGAGACTCCCTTATTTCTGTCACTTGGCCTTGGCGGATGGATGATCACGGCCTTGGTTGGCTTTCTCAGTGTGACTCGTTATCTCTCTGTGTTTCTACACGACCTTCTTTTTGGGGGGAAGGCAAAAGTTCAAGCTGTAATGACTACATGTGGCATGAACCCTTTTGAACAGTTTCTTAGACGTTGTTGGGATCTTGGCTTTTTTTAAGAGAACAGCAATCTGTGACGGGTTAATGTGGCAGAAGTCACGGTCTCCCCAAGGCCAGCTGTTCAAAGGTAGAAGCGTCCTGCAGTGCCCCGGTGTGCTTTGTCTGCATAGGCTGGTGCCTGGTTACGGCGGGAAGCTGCTATCTGTGCCTCATACACCAGGAAGGTGTCGAGGAGAGGATGCATAGAGCCGGGGGAAGGTTCTCAAGTCTCTACAGACCCCGAAGACGCCGCTCGTGCTGGTGGGACTTTCAGAGTTCTCCCACTAAGCTGCTTGCCGGCACCCTTAAAGCCAAGCAGACCATCCGTTTCCTATGGTAACATACAGGCGAGCTTGATCAGTCGCATGCAGACCAGTGACCTGGATCTGTATGTTTTCATTGCACCAGATTCTGGGGTGCTGGGGTCGCAAACAAACACTCTGTCCACACAGCACAACACCGAAACGCTTAATTGCGAAAATAGAGGCTTTGAGGGTAAGGCCCTGGCGGTGTGTTTGTGAGAGCTGAGCGAAACAGCGACTGGTAGAGGCAACCAGCTTTGCTCTAATGACACCAAAGCGTTTCACAAGCTCGTTCATTTCAAGAAAGGCCAAGTAATCACTAGAATCAGAGGTGCTTAGGGCCGAAACCGGTTTGGCTCAGTGGGTAGAGGCATCAGTCTGCGGACTGAAGGGCCCCAGGTTCGATTCCGGTCAAGGGCATGGACCTTGGTGGCGGGCACATCCCCAGTGGGGGGCGTGCAAGAGGCAGCTGATCTATGTCTCTCTCTCATAGATGTTTCTGGCTCTCTAACCTTCTCCCTTCCTCTCTGTAGAAAAATCAATAAAACATATTAAAAAAAAAAAAGAGGTGCTTAGGGTAGTGAGGAATCTACTTGGCCTCAGGTGTTGGGACATTCTTTGACCTCCAGTGACCTCCACCACCTGCTCGGTGCAGCCAGCTCTGCGGTGACCCCGTGCATTTCCTCACCCTTTGGAAGTGCTCCACCGCAGGACTCTTAGCTTCCAAAGTCTGCTCTTGGAAAACAACCTCCAAACATTTCCTCTCTCCACAGCTGCTGCGGCTTTTGTTTGTATTTTTTAAACCATGGCTCGTGACCTTCCATGATATCTGCGGCCTCACTGGCACGCCTTACCTCTCCTTTTGCACCCCATGCTGACATGCCTGCAGTCTCCCACCCAGTGTGCCTTCAGGGACTTCGTCCATGCTGTCATTCAACTCCCAGACAAACATAGATGTGTCCTGCTCTGGGCGTTGCCTCTTGACCCCTCTGTCTGGAATGTCAGCCCCCTCTCAGCCACCTGGCTCCTGATCCTCCCTTCCACTCCACTCTTCTCCTTCTGTTATGCTAAGTCATGTGCCCATAGCAGTCTGTGCACATCTGCATCAGTGAATTATTCAATAACTAGAGGCCCAGTGCATGAAAATTCATGCACTAGAGGGGGGTGGTACCTCAGCCCAGCCTGCTCCCCTCACAGTCCAGGATCCCTCAGGGGCAGGAGGCAACTCAGCGATGAGGGGAAGGCGATGCCCCATCACACCTCTGCTGCTGCCACTGCCGGCAGCTCAAGCCTCAGGCGGCCATGGTCACCTGAGCCTCAGGTAGCCCTGGGCGGCTGGGGGACTGAAGGGACTGGGCACTGCCATCTTGTGGCTATGAGTGCCACCATCTTTGAGGGCATGGCAGTCAATTAGCATATTCCCTCCTTATTGGCTGTGGGTGCCGGCATCTTTGTGTCGGCGTGAGGGTCAATTAGCATATTCCCTCTTTATTAGATAGGATTTCTCAGCCTTCCCCGCTAGATTAGTGTGCTCACCTTTGGTGGAGTGCAGGTAGTGTTTAGGGCGAGAAAAGCTATCTCTACTGCTCAGTAGTTGTTAAGACCTTCAGCAGCTTATTTAACTTCTAAGCCACAGGTTTGCCATCTATAAAACTGGTTGTTAATGGAGATTGTAAGGCACTTAGCATAACTCTTTCTATGCAGTAAACGCAAAATAAATACATGTTGAATAGATCAATGTCACAGGAACACCCTTATAAAACTCCCTAAATGGAAAATATTTTCCCTTTAAACACTGGTAGTGACAAAGAGCTCCTTCCATTGCTGAATAACTCTCATTATGGTTTAACTCAAACTATACGGTGTGACTTGCACTAGTTTTACTGACATAAATTACACCCCGCCCCCTTCCTCAGTGTCCTCTGCTATGCTTGGGAATCTTGGGAATCTCTCGGGGTTCCCTGTCATGTAGTACCCTCGAGTATCCGGCTGCTGTGGGAGGGTCACTCCTGGGCAAAGCTCGTTTCACCAGAGCTGCTGCCCCCACCGCTGCAGCCTGGGGACAGGAGTCACCCCCTCCCCTGTACTGCTTCTCCCAGAGGGTGGGGGAGGCCTTTCTCCCACAATCCCTCGGGGCAGCAGAAGTCAACATCTGTGAGACGCGAATCAAATCCTGGTGAAGGCAGAGGGGCAGGGAGTGGGGAAGGGCCCAGCACTTGGTGAAGGCAGAGGGACAGGGAGTGGGGAAGGGCCCAGCACTTGGTGAAGGCAGAGGGACGGGGACTGGGGGAGAGCCCAGCACTTGGTGAGG